>JAGKTI010016535.1:0-19357 GCA_018397915.1 Birgus latro
CACTCTCTCATTCCTTTCAAACTTTTCCAAGCAGGCTTCCACATTTGTCCAAAACTCTTCTCTCACTCTACTTACACGATCTTGTGTTGGCACATACACGCACACAACTGCCCACATTTGTAGTCCAACTTTCACTCTTACCCACACAATCCTTGACCCAACTGATCCATACTCTCTTACATTCTCCTTCCACCTGTTGCTCACAACAATACATACTCCCTCTTTCGCCCTCTCATTCTCACCCAGTCCCGCGCATATACCCCATCCATATTCCCATTCCCTCACACTCTCACCTCGCCATTTAGTTTCAGTTATTCCACATATATCCACTTTCGCACTCTCAAGCACCTGTACAATCTCTCTCTCTTTCACCTCATCATTCATACCCCTTACATTCCAAGTCACAATCTTTATCAGGTCCTTTGTCCATTCCTTTTTCGTCAACTTTTGGTCAGTCCTGGTCCGAGGCTTCCTGTTTGTATTTTTAGTTACTTGTTTTTATGGGGTGGGGCACTAACCCACCACCAACCCTATTAGTCGCCTCTTACGACAAGCAGGGATACTGGGGGAGAATTCTTGAAAAAAAAAACCTAGCACCACTTTTTTTTTTTTTTTCAGTAAATGACTGAAAATACAATATAAACATTCTAGATTGTGGTATAAACCAGCTTACTGCATATCTGAAGGATTTCTCTACTCATGTTCCTGCCACACCTAAAAACATGCTCTTATATGATTTCTATGAAACAACACTGCCTGAATGGTTCCTGTGATATTAGTACAGAACTCGACTGTCGCTTTGGTGGACCCCTATTTCCCGGATATCGGATTTCCCAGACAAAAAAATTTCCCGCGCGCAGCGATCCCTTACGTTTCCTGGTCAAAGTCTGGGCCCGACGCTAGGTGTCCGCGTTCATGCCAATCATTTGTTTACTGTTGTCTCGTGGTGTAAAGTGGCTTTACATCTGAGCAGTTTATAATTCCAGGATGGCACCACCAACCCCAAGGAAAGTGACTAAGCGCACACAGAAGCCTGTGCATCTTTCAGTGTCCCCAAAACTTGAGTTAATATGGAAACTTGAGGCTGGGAAGTCTGTCGCTATGGTGTGTGAGGAGTGTGGTGTAAAAAAACGGACTGTATCTGACATCAGAAAAGGTAAAGAAAAGCTGGAGAGTTATGCTGTGAAATTTTCTGTGTCTGAGGCAAAGACTGGATCAGGTAGAAAACATATGAAAACTTCAAAGAGTGCTGACTTAGATGTAGCTGTGCACAAGTGGTATGTTCAACAGAAGGCTTGTGGTGTCTCAGTTAGAGGCGTGCAGCTCGCTGCCAGTGCTGCAAACCTTGCAGCACACATGGGTATCGCTGATTTTAAGGCAAATGATGGATGGCTGTGGCATTTCAGGAAACACCATGACATCCATAGTGTGAAAGTGTCAGGTGAGGCTGCTAGTGCCGACGTTGAGAGTGCTGAACCATTTAGATTGAAGTTAGATAATCTTATTAAGAGTGAACATTTATCACAAAGTCAAATTTATAATGTGGATGAGACTGGGGTTATGTGGAGGGCCTTACCTAATAATACCCAGGCAAGGAAGGACGAGCATAAGGTGCCAGGAAAAAGGATTAATAAAGAGCACTTATCAGTGATGTGTGGTGGAAATGTGTCCGGTACATACAGGCTCAAACTGGCAATTGTAGGGAAGTCTGTGAAACCCAGGGCACTTAAGGTCTGTATGAACGAGCTTCCTGTACATTATTACAATTTTAGCAAAGCGTGGTTCACCAGCTGGATTCGAGAAGACTAATTCCATCATTACCTTGTGCCTGAAGTAAGGAACCATCAGGAAAAGGTGCCGAAAATCCCACCTGCAGAAGTGAAGGCATCAGTCCTAATGGACAATGCCCCTGCCCACCCCACCCAGGATGTTTTGCAGAGTGCTGATGGAAAGATAAAATGCATGTTTTTACCCCCAAACACCACCTCATTGATCCAACCAATGGATCAAGGTGTAATCAGTTCACTAAAGCAAAGGTACCAAAGAAAATATCTTGACAAAGTGCTGGTTGTGTTGGAGACTGAGGCTGACAGGGGAGATGATACAAGAGGGGAGATGATACAAGAGGGAAGAGAACCTGGAGAATATTAAATCATACAATATCCACTCCGCCATCCACAACTTGGCTGAGGTGTGGGGAGACATTAAGCATTCCACGCTTACCAACGCATGGAAAAAACTCCTCAAGGACAAAGATTATGACTGTGACGTTGAGGAGTTCGAGGCATCAGACTTCCATGCACTTCTCCATAGGGGTGGGGAAAATGCAGTTACGCTAGACGACATTCATAAGTGGATAGAAGAAAATGAAGCTGCAGAGGGCAACAGCGACTGGAGAGAGGAGCAGCGATATTGAGGAGACTGACGTCGAACCACCAACATCCGTTAAGATGTTTGTGGTCAGAGAATGTGCAGATACGTTACTTAAATTTGTGGCAAACAGCAACAACAAGGACATTCAGGAGCATTACGACCAGCTCCAGCTTCTCCGTGCAAAAATTATTGTGATGCAGTACCAGGCTGGTCGCCAGTCTAAGATTGATGGTTTTTTCAAACCACACACTGCCAAGCCGTCTTCTCCTGAACCAGGCCCCAGTGGTATGAGCAAGTCTGCCACTGCCAAGCCACAGAGCCTCCTGAACCAAGCAGCTCACGTGCAGCTCAACACGACTCCAGAGGTGCTACAGATTCACCTATATCCTCTCTACAATACAATACATACACAGTACATTATGTTAAATATACAGGTATTTATTTTTCCTTTTATATAGTCATATGTTGTAAACCATGCTTTTTATGTAACGTATGTTATGATCACAGCATACACCTGCATCATCTCTACAATACAATACGTACACAGTACAGTATGTTAAATACACAGTACAGGTATTTATTTTTCCTTTTATATAGTCATATGTTGTAAACCATGTTTTGTATGTAACCTACATTGGTACATGTAATACTAAGTGCTGGACAAAGTGTGGGAAAAGTCCGGGGCGGGTACTGAATATTGGCGATTGCCAGACCGAGTATGGTAAACTTAGGGGAAAGGGCAGTGGCCCCCAGACTTTGGTGATTCCCGGACTAGACTTCCCCCCTTTTAGTCCGCCAAATCAAGGGTCAAGTGTACTACAATACAGGTATATATTTTCAATCATGGAAATATACAACTGTGCCTTTCTTATCTTTCTACAGTATATCCTTAAGTCAGAAGTAGCTCCAAGAGTTTTGGTTGCATGAGAGATTGAGAGAAGCAATGTTCTGATTCATTCAGCATCAATGCAGATCCCTGTTTACAATGAATGTAAGGTGCAAAATGTATGCAAAGTCTGTACTATACTTTTCCCATTTTTATGCAAAAAAAAAAAAAAAAAAAAAAAAAAAAAAAAAAAAAAAAAAAAAAACCTGACAATCAACATTCACACACTCCTTTCTATAGCACTGTGCTGTATTTCTGTCATAATTGTATATCATAAAAAGTTACTTATATTTTATATATTTTTTACACAAAGTAAAAAAATCTGTAAGCTATGCACACAGACCTCCAGCACATTAAAGGCATATGAGAGGTTTTGTCAAAGACAAAAATTTGCCTATGATTTCACTGAACCTGCTTGACATCTGGGGAACGGTATGTCTATAATTTCTCCCTCTGATGCACTATCCCAAAGTTTTGTATATAGGCAGAGAAACCTAGATGACCTCTCTTAGCTTAAGAATAAAGAGATGAAATACTATGCAAACCTTTCTCCAAACTATATACTGTATGCCTAGGCAATGAACATATGTGTCATCAGGGTGAAACTGCAAGAACTTGAAGTAATCTTATATGGTAATGGAGATGAATGCTCTTCAGTCTCAGATATCAATTCTGAGTCAATGTACACTACAGTACATTCCTTATAACAAATACATTTCCAAATAATGGAACATTATCCCAACATAACAATTCCAGGAGCACTTTGTTATATTCAACTGTGCAAAGGGACTGTACGTGGCCTTCATGGATTTAGAGAAAGCACATGACAGGCTGGACAGACAAAGATTGTGGAAAGTATTAAGAATA
Organism: Birgus latro; assembly: GCA_018397915.1. Taxonomy (NCBI): domain Eukaryota; kingdom Metazoa; phylum Arthropoda; class Malacostraca; order Decapoda; family Coenobitidae; genus Birgus; species Birgus latro. Next base: position 4,127 of record JAGKTI010016535.1, read on the forward strand.
CATGGAGTAGATGGGAAGCTGCTGAATGCCATGAAGATTATGTACGAGGAGGCTAAGGCTGCAGTGCATGTGGATAATGAATGAATTTTTCTATCTGAAGGTTGGACTGAAACAGGGATGTGCCATGTCTCCATGGGTGTTCAATCTATATGGATAGGGTTATAAAAGAGATACAAGGTAGGGCAGTGGATGATGGAGAGGCCCTAGTGAGAGAGGGCAGTAATTGGAAACTCTCTGTACTATTGTTTGCAGATGATACTGTGTTGTCAAGTGAAGACAAAGGGGACTGCAAGGCTTGGTGGGTGAGTTTGGGAGTGTGTAAGAAATGGAATCTATAGGTGAATGTACGGAAGAGTAAAGTGATGGTCTTTGAGAGAAGTGAAGTCAGTGAATGTACAGTGAGGTTGGATGAGGAGAAAATGGAAAATGTGAGTGCGTTTAAGTACTTGGGTAGTATGATGAGGAAGGATGGAAGTTTTGAGGATGACGTGCTTGAAAGGGTATAACAGGGAAGGAATGCTGCTGGTTCCTTGAAAGCAGTGATAAGGAACAGGGAAGTGAGTATGGAAGTGAAAAAGTTGTTACATGACAGTACTGTGATACCAACTCTAACATATGGAAGTGAAGCTTGGACCCTGTTGGAAGGACAGAAGTCAAGAGTGAAAGCAGTGGAAATGAGTTATTTGAGAGGAGCAAGTGGAATCACATGGAGAAACAGACTAACAAATGAGGAAGTGAAGGAGCGTTGTGGTGTGGTTGTGGACATGATAGGAAGCGTTAGGAGAAACATGTTAAGGTGGCTTGGGCATGTGAAGAGGATAGAGTGAAAGACTGACGAGGAGAGTGTATGTGTGTGAGGTGGAGGGGGCGAGAGGGAGGGGGAGGCCGAGGATGAGACGGAGGGATGGAGTGGAGAGGTACATGAGAGAGGGGGGTGTGAGTTGGGAGAGGGGTAGTGAAATGGCGGGGGACAGAGCGACATGGAGGCGAATTGTTTGTGGCCACCCCGTGCAGGATTGAGGTGTCTGGCAATAGATAGATAGATAGATAGAAGAAAGAGCAGGTGAAATTCTACTTGAGAGTTTTGGATCTAAAGCTAAGGAAGTGGCACAGGAATGCAGCTGGGGAGAAAGAATCGGCTTAAAATAGGTAAGTAAAGAGTGCAAAGTTTCATATACAAATGTTAATGGGTTGATATCTTCAATTGAAGAGATTAATGACCACCTGAGGGTAAACAGCCAAACATTATGGGATTGGTGGAGACTACCTTGAATGACAGAGAAGATATCATAGGAACTGGTGAAGGACACAACACAGTATGGAACAGAAACAGACTTGAAAAGAGGGGAGGTGGAGTAATGATACTGTTGAAGAAAGATATGGTTGTGGACAAGGCTGAAAAGGGTGAAGGTATGGCAGAGGTGCTCAAACTAGTGATCAAGAAAAGTGATGGCAGAAAAAGGGACCTTGTAGTGGCCTGTTCCACCCAAGACCAAAACATGGACTAAGGGAGAATATGAAGAACTGCATAGTGACACCAATGAATGCTTGGAGAGATACATATGTGTAAGTAAAGACATAACAGTGATGGGAGATCTTAACTGTAAGGAAGTCTGCTAGGAAGACTGGTATACAGAAGGTGGAGAAAAGTCATGGGGATGCAAAATGTTAAATATGGTAATAAGTAACATCATGACACAGTGGATTAGAGAGCATACAAGATTCAGAGGAAATGAAGAACCCTCTTGACTGGATCTACTACTACTACTACTACTAAAAAAAAAAAATAAAAAAAAATCATTCATTATCCAATCCTATGGCGCCCCACACAAGAGCGTACGAGTCCGGGACTTGGCAAGTTGGTCCTGACATTTAAGATGGGAGTGACCAGCCTCACTCATCCCTGAATGGCATAAAAAAAAAAAAAGTTTATTGACAAGCTGAATTGCCCATTACAAAAAAGTGACCACATTCTCATAGAGTATATAATACAAGATGAAGGGGACGCTGCAAGATCAGAATCATATAGAAATGGATGATACAATTACAGTAAAGCTGATACTGACAAGCAAAGAAAACACTTCACAGAAACTGACTGGAGACATTTCAACTGGGCAAGAGGAACTCAAGAGAAGTGGGAATAGTGTCTATGGATATACTGTACAAGATGGAGAAGAGAGATATGTACTGAAGGTGAAGATCAAGGAGAGAAACAAGAAGGAGTGGATTAACAAGAGATGTGAAGAAGCAAGAATGAAGAGGGAAAAGGCTTAGGGGGAGGATGGAGAAGAAAGGGAGGAAACAATCTATTGGAGAAATATAAACTGAAAAGGAATGAATATGTAAGGATATGAAGAGAAGAAAAAAGAAATTACAAGAAGAGTGTAGCAGACAAATGCAAGGATGAACCAAAGCTCTTCTACAGACATGTAAATGGAAAATTTGAAAACAAGGAAGGGATATACAGACTGAAAGTAAATGGAGTCGTTTACGAGGACCCAGGCACATAGGCTAAAGTGATGAACAAATGCTTTCAAATCATTTTTACAAGAGAATGACTTTAGTGAAAATAACGAGAGACCTGAGGACTTGGTGCTGGACGAAGTACAAGTAGATATACAAGGAATAATGAAATTAAAAGAAAAAGAAGATGTTAGGAATGCACCAGGACCAGATGGAGTGTATAACTGGATAATAAAAGAGTGTAGAATGGAACTAACAAGAAGGATACATGACATCATTATGAGCTCACTAGCAAATAGTGAAGTTCCTCGGGTTTGGAAAAGAGCAAATTCGATTCCCATATACAAGGAAGGGAACAATGTAGAGCCACTGAATTATAGGCCAGTATCACTAGCCAGTGTTGTTCCAAAAACCTGTGAGACCATTGTGAAACACCAATGGATCAAATACCTGGTAGGAACTAATACAATAGCAGATTGTCAATTTGGCTTCAGAAAAGGAAGGTCACCTACTGCAAACCTACTAAGCTTTTACTCAAGAGTGACAGACAGCATGCAAATGAGGGACGGATGGATTGATTGTGTCTTTTTGGACCTAAAGAAAGCGTTTTACAAGGTACCACATGGGAGACTGTTGTGGAAACTTGAACACATAGGAGGTCTAAAAGGAGCTTTACTTAAGTGGATGAAAGATATTTTGGAGGATAGGGAGATGAGACCAGTCGTAAAGGACCAACAGTCGGAGTGGTGTAAAGTAATTAGTGATTTCCCTCAAGGGTCAGTTTTGGCACCAGTCATGTGCCTGTTTATGTAAATGATATGGTGGAAGGAAAAGACAGTCATATGTTTAAGTCTATTTACAGATGATGCTAAGTTATAAAGGAAAGTGAAAAACGAGGAAGACTGTAAACAGCTGCAAATGGACCGTGATAAGATATCTGACTGGAGAAAAAGGTGAGAACTGTAGTTTAATGCAAAGAAATGTAAAGTAATGGAATTTGAAAAGAGTACAGAGTCAAACAGGAAAATACACAATGGGGATCAAAAGGATTAGTAAAACTAAAGAATGGGGTACCGTTTTCAAACAACCTTTCATCAGAACAACATAATCAAGATCACCAGAGATACATATAACCTTTTGAGAAACGTAAGAATTGCGTTTACTTATCAAACGACTGAAAGAATACAAAGAGCTGCAAAGAAGATGGTACCTGGCTTGAGAGAATTACTGTACGAGGAGAGACTGTCGAGACTAAGGGCTGCAGTCTTGAACTGTGGGAAGGCATTCACCTTGCCCTATGCATATCTTTTGGTAGTGTTAAAAGGATTGCATTCCCTTGGGAACAGGAAAGGATTACCTTGGCATAGTGTATTGGTCCAGTACACTATGCTGAGGTAATCCTCTCCTGTTCCCAAGGGAACATTGTCCTTTTAATACTACCAAAAGATACTGATAAGGCAAGTTGAACGCCTTCCCACAGTTTAAGACTACGGCCCTAAATCTCCCAACCCTAGAAAAAAGAAGAATAAGGGGAGACCTAATTAACATGTACAGAATATTCAAGGGAATGGAGAAGCTTGATAGGGAGGACCTGTTTTTGTGGGATGAAAAGAGAACTGAGGGGTCATGGAAAAAGTTGAAAAAGGACCACATGCAAGAGAGACATCAAGAAATACAGCTTCCTTACAGAACTATAGAAGCAAGGAATAACCTAGATAGAGAGGTGATAAATGCCAAGGATATTCACGATTTCAAAACCAAACTGGACGTTAGTAGTTATGGAGACTGGACAGTACGAGCATAGCTCCTTTTCCATAAATCACAACTAGGTAAATATAACTTGGTAAATACACATACACACACAGAATGTGGTTAATTATTATACTGGAATTTCTATTGTACTGTGTCATCAATAATGGACACTGACTAGTCTCCCTATACACATCTCACTAAAGGCAGAGTAAGTTATTGTAACACTACAATCAATGACTGTTGTTTACACTTCCTTGCTGTTTGCAGTTTCCTTTAATAAATATGCGTTAAAAATCTGTAAAGAGAAAATAAATGTACAGCACTGTCACTTCCCAAGCTCATACACAGCATCATTCATATTTTATGATCACATTACTATTCACAAACAGCACACGTAGTTATAGCACATCACCTGCATTCATAAGCCTCTACATTTGCATTTCTGAAAATCATGCACTTTATCACATTAATTATATACCATACATTACTCAGTTTTCTACGTATCATTAAACAGACCATGGGCAATGACAGAAACCTTGAAATTTCAGATTATTACATTATATGCACTTCCTTTTACCAATCAAAGGGTCGCCTAAGTTCTTCACTTGCAACTTCAGTACTGTACTTTAATACAAACCCTCCACCATACCAACAAGACAAGAGGGAACTACACAAGAACCCAATAAAATACAGCACCACTTCATATGAATGAATAAATGCTTGATAAAGAATAAATGTCTGAATAACAAGCCAAACATTCAATACAGTAAATGTAACTCTTATGTACTGTAGTCCTGACTGAAAACGGAAATTCTCCATGTAAAAATACTGAACTAAAACATCAAAACTTTACAAATAAATTAGAAAAACAAACATGCCTATAAATTTGTGAAATAAAAAAATTATGAAAATAATCAGAAACTGTATAGTGGTGGGGTTAATGTCCATAATGACAGCAAGACAAGTTAGCCAGGGCCTCCAGGTGGTATGAGTGTGTCCTCTCCAGCAAATCATGTTGGCTTAGCCAACACACTTCCTCTTAACAGCTGCTCCACAGACCACACAGCCAACCTTCAAAGTCCCAGTGTGCCAAAGACAGGGCTTGTGTGCCAAGCATCCTGCTGGTTGATGAGGCAGCAGTGTGTAGTAACAGAAGTTGAACCTGGCATGCTGAATCAGGTCACCAGCTCATCACCCTGATAATGCTGACGTGTCACCTTATCATACTAACTAGTGGAAGGTAGGATGATTCTTACCTGTGGATTCATGTGCATTGGGCTCCCCCCAGGCCCTCCTGGACCCCCCGGTCCCCCAGGGGGGTGGGGGGAGGCCTGGGAGGGAGGGTTGGGACCTGGGGATGGCCTCATGCCCGGTGTCTGTAAGTGATAAGCTCCTGTGATCCCACTGTCATGTGTGCTCTTTGTAACAGCACCAAGGTTGCCTCTGTTCCTTAACTATCTTATCAAGTTCCATCTAGCTGGAGTTCACTGATCAAATATTGTAGTAATATTAGTTCAAGAACACTACAATGTGTCTTGAGCAAAGTTAGCTCAATCATTTTAAGGAGACTCATTTTCTACAGCTCCTTAGTGGCTTAGACTATTGCTACAGGAATGAGGAAAGTCATGCTTCTGCAACAGTATCGTAGATTTGACAGACGCGTTCTAAGAGGCTTATAAGTTTATCTGAAGACAGAGAGGCTAGTGCTGGCCTCAACTACAGAAGCGTCTAGCAAAGTGTGTGGCAGTCACGGCGCTCTCACTTCACACCCAGCAGCAGCAGCAGCAGAGGAGGACGGCGGGCAGTGTGGGTGCAGGGCAGTGGCCAGAGTAGTGCAGGTGTGGGCGGGCCGGCACGCTGCCCACAGCCCTCACGCCAACCTCATGCAAGTGCTCAGGACCGGCCAGCCACCGGTCCCCTGTGTCACCACCCCAGGCCCACACCATAACCAAACCAAGTCTTGCAAAACACCTCAATCATTGTAAGGAAACACCCAAGACTTCATATAGATGGAATGTCCAAAAATCATAAGAACCATTGGCAAAAGGAAGTGTGCATAGTTCACCTAGAGAGATGGTCAAATTTTCAATTTGCACAATACAGTGATATAAGAACTGTAAACAGGTGCTCATATTTCAACACCCAGAAGACTGAAAAATGCCCTGGTGCATATGGTAAGATGTAACAATATTCTGATACCTCTTTTAGGACATGCAACGTACTCTCACCACAGAAAACAAACATGGGTGCGAGAGGGAAGAAGTGAGGGGAAACATGACATTTGAGCAGCAGGAGAGGGGAAATGAAGACCTTCTTGGGTGCAACTAGAAGCTTATCTAGAGCAAGTAAGTTTGAGCACACTACAGTACATCTACTGATTCAGGCTCAGCAATTCTGCCTACTCAACTTTTCTTTAACAGTTCACTACTTGCATATGCATGATTATTTAATGAACTAATATACCAGTAATCTACAGAAAATGAAAGTGTACAGTAGAATGAATGGCAAATCAAGTAACCTTCACAAAAGTACACTAATTAGAATGATAAAAATAATATACAACTGACAATCGTACTTATTAATTATAACAAGAATTAATGGTATAACTCAAATATACATGACCTATACTGGCAATGAAAAAGACTGTACCACATTCATTCTTAAACAGAGTTCTGTGCAAGCTAAATACTGTATATTACCTACAAGTGAGTGTATCTTAACTACATCTCTGGAATGTTAGTACAAGGTATTTATTGCGAGATACAATGTAATATGCTTCTTCATGATCACATATTAACTTGCTGTCTTAAAATATGCTAACCACATTTAAATTACCTATCTTTTATTCTGAATGCCTTACATTAAGAGAGAAAAAATACAAATAATTCCAGTACCTACTACTCATTATTGAGCAAAATACAGTATCTAAAAATTACCTAGGATTGCCACTGAATACCCATACAATTCAGCTAAACCCTTGTTAAAGAACAGTCAGAGTAAAGTTCAACATAAACCTGATAAAAATGTAAGTTCAGATGTAAAAAGGAAACACACACACACACAGGTAAGAAGACAGGAGTCAGTAGATCAACAATGCAGGTGTATGGAGCCATGAAACAGCTGGTAATTAAACCCTACAGCATGCCATGTCTTTTATAATTAATTCTTGTTTTCTCCTGATATTTTTTTCTGCTTTGGATAGAATTCTTAAACTGACAGGGTTCAATACATCCTTAACAAATCCCTCAGAATATCAGAGCCCTTTCATAAGGTGAACACCATCATCTATAGTTGCTATTAGCTGCAAGAATAAACCAAAAAGGTCATTGCTGGACTTCAGTGGTTAACCTCTTCAATCCAATGAAATTACTTCACTATATTCTTGCTACTTTCAGTAGTATTCATACTGAAGGTCTTAAAAGAGTTTGTTTTAGCCTCTTCACTACCATTTATCTCTCCAAAGATGAATTAAATCATCAGGTGGCCACATGAATTCAATCGAAAATGCAGTACAGTATATTAACGGACTGAAGTGGTTAACATCACATCAGCAACTGGCACTGATACTGAATTTTATTGGCATCTTCATTGCACACTAGGAACCCATTTGTAATGATTGGATTATCATGGATTTTTCACTGATGATGATGGTGATTTATGAACAGCTGAAAGAAAAATCTCCAGTCATGACTGATTAAGATACTGTCATCAAGAGAGACCAAATTATACAGCTAAGATAGCCTACACTGTACATCAGTCTACACAAAGTTCATTACAAAAATAGATCCCAACACTACACTACTGACTGCTTTTTTTAATAATTATTTTTTTTTATATTCTAATCTCAATTTTTTTTTGTCATATTATTGATACTTTCAGATGATTTTATTAAACTTATGAAAGACCTCTCATACTGAAGGGGTTAATGAAGGCTACATCTAACGTGTCTTGCAAGAAAAGTCCCAAGTTTAATAATAACACTGTCTGAAGGTTGCAAGAATACTATGAAAAATATGTCACTGGATTGAAGAGTACAAGAAAGTGGGGCACCCAGTATTTAACATTTCCCCATGCTTGCCAATTACTGATCAGGAAGGAATGACTGTCTGGCAGTCATCCTGATGATTTAATTAGCACACTACCTGAGGTAGAGTGTTTCATGATTTTCATGAAAAACTCATTATACCACTAAGTTAAGCCAACTCATTAATAGTAAAATTTACAAATGAGCCATTATTTGTTTTATTAAATTCTTTTTCTGCTGAATATATGTAAGCAATAATTCCTATTAATAAGTACACTTTACTTAAATCTGCTGGATATGCCACTCAAACACATTGCATTGAACGACTGGTTCCCTCTCAATAATTAGTGAATAAACAAGGGGGGGGTGCACGTGAAAACTGAAATGCAGTAATAGGTATGTCTGTGTGTGTCAGAAATATGAATATATTATCAGTATAAACCAACAAGGTGCGAATGTATGCCAATGTATGAACTATCACTCACAGCACTTTAATGTTAGTCATGACAGAGTTTTAAACCAATGATCAGAGAAAAACACAGATCAGGAGACCAATAAAGGAACTGCTAAACTGCCATTACTCCAAAATTTTATTACTTTATTTTGATCTTACTGTGCACTGATATTGCAAAGATAGGCTACATAAAAAAGGACCTGGGACAATATCAAAGAAGAAAGTATGATGTGAGCTAACACATGGTAAAGCAGGAATGAAATGGAAAGATTGCTGGTGTGCGAATGTTTACGTGTGCATGGGGGGGGGATATGGAGATGCAGACGCAATGGATGCTATTCTTGTGGTCTTGGGAGGCATTTTAACACCTCTTCCTTCTTTATTTATTTTACACATTATTGTCTTCAAGGTTATTCAATTTTATGTCATCCTATACTAAAAAAAAAAAAAAAATAGTGTATCAGACAAACATACTGGTATGGAGAGATCCTAGGGGGCCTCTGTATTCAATGAAATTATGGCCCATTGAGGGGAGTGATGTTGGGTGAGGAGGGTGGAACAGGGATGAGATGGTAGGAATGGGGGTGATGAAGATGAAATAGAGGTGCTAGCAGAATGAGTGTAATGCAGTTGAGGGTGGTAAGGGTTGTGCCAGGACTCACCGGAAAGAAGCCAGGGGGCATGGGGCCTCCTGGACCCATACCATCGCTGGGGGGCATCTGATTCAGCGGGGATGGGGCTGGCCCAGCACTCTGCAATAAACACACACATCAGTCATATATTCAACAATTAACCTCTTAAATCCAATGACATACTACTTATTGTATTCCTGCTGTTTTCAGATGCTTTTATTGAGTTTAGGTGAGACTCTACAAACTGGACATACAGTCTTCATTAAACCCTTCACAACAACAGGTTTCTCCTGAACTGAATGCAATTATCCAGATGTAGAAAACATAAATCAAAGCCATGTCATCAGGTTCAAGGGGTTGATATACAGAACCTAAAAACATGAAAACTAACACAAATTACAGTAATGACATATATGTTTCAAGTGGATATCACTTAATAAAATACTGGAACAAAATTAAGGCAAATGCCATCATCAGCACAACACTCAGTGAGAATTCTAATGTTTTGCATTATGCACAGCTTTTGCTTGTCCCCAAACAGTTGCAGTATAAAGGTATACAAAGTAAAGGAAAAAAAAAAGTATGGCAGAGGTTGGTCAAGTCCCTTTAGCAATGTTTCAAGCAATCTCACCATAATACATGGCCAACATGTATCCTTCGTCTGTGGTGTCACATTGGTTCATACGTTATTCATGTGATACTTTTTCATTGTGTGTAATGTAATAGCTATAGAAATAAAGATCATGTCTAGGGAGTGCTGGGACTGAATCACACAAGAAAGCCACATATCAATTCAAAATGGAAACTGCCACTCCCTTACCATTCCATTCAAGGAATGGGAGCCTGAGGCTAGGCTACCTACATCCTGTACATTTAAGAGTAGATAGCTAGCCTACTTCCCTTGATGGAATTACACAATCAACATATATCATCTAATAAAGTAATCCACCAGAGGAAGCAATTACATGTTTGCAGATATCAAACTTTAATAAGAGCTAAGATTCCCAACAAGGGACAAGATATATTCTGTGTATCTGTGTGTCTGCATATATCTGTGCACCTAGGTCTTTGTATGTGTGTCGGTGTACCTTTGTCTGTGTGCTTGCCTTTCAGTAAACCTATATTTCTCAGTGCACTTGTGTCTCAGTGAACCTACTAATCCATCTGTCTCTCAAAGCACCTCTCTCTCTTTCTCTCTCTCAGTGCACCTACATACCAGTGTACCTGGTTCTTTCTCGGTTGATTCTTTCTCTGTGCACCTATGTCTCCCATTGCACCTGTGTCATTCCCAGTGCACTTATACCTCACTGCAACTTTGTCTTTCTCCATGTACATGTATGCCTCAGTGAACCTGCCTATCTGTGCGCTTGTCTTTCTTAAAGCAACTACGCCTCTATGTGTGCACCTGTCTCTCTCTGGGTGGAGTAACATGGCAAAATCAGGTTTGTAATTATAGAGACCCTCCTGCCCACCCCTCACTCATTACCCACACACCACAGACATGTACTGTATGTACCTATTACAAAATATGCATAAAAACATCCACTGGTATACACACTTCTACACTAATCAATACTGTACTTACGTATTTTTGACCCATACATCACGACTTTTTTGTTTACTTATTTATTTATTTTTCCTATCTCTGGATGATTTTGCTACATTTTAGCGAAACTATTTAGTGACAAAGACAGAAACCATCTTCATTAACCTCTTCAATGCCAGATGTATCTCCCTAATATAAACTGAAGGTACTGGGGAAAATTAAAAAGGTTACTGAATTAAAGGGTTTAATGGAAACATACATACACATGAGTGTGGGAAATGAAAAAGTAAGGTATGGCAGGGGAGGGGGCATTACTGGTGGGAAAAAGGGAGAAGGAGGTGAGAGAGACAAGAGGAAGGGGGTAATGGGATACAATTATGAGAGAAGACACGAGGAGAAAGGGTAAAATGAACTGAGAGAGAGAGAGAGAGAGAGAGAGAGAGAGAGAGAGCTGGGGGTGGATGGCCTGCTGTACGATAGGAGTACTGAAATGAGGAGTTACCATACCTAAGACTTTTAGAATTTTAGTTATTGCACAGTACACAAAAAGCGTGACTGATAAGCTGATGATGATATACTTAACTAATGATTACTAAGCAACCTCTTCAATACGATGACATTATTCATTCTTGCTCCATACTCTCTCTCTCTCTCTAGTTAATATCATCTAGGGTGCTGTACATCACAGTGAAAAATAGTCTTGTAGCAAAAAAGTATTAGAGAAAAAGACATCCTGGGGTTGAAGGGGTTAAGTACAGTACAGTATCACCTTCGTCCCTTCACTCTAACGACGATTTTGCCCATTCTTGCAACATCCATGTTTTTTTTCGTTTTTCTCTTTTTTGGCCTTCGAGAAACTTTACGAACTGTGGTTGTTAGATAAACCTACTTTAAGTTTTCATTACCAGTGTTCCGCCAAGGTGAATGTAACAGCGAGGTTGAAACTGCAAATCAATTAGCGTCCTCGGGGGGAAGGTGCTGAATGCAGCCTTCACCCTAAAATACAAATATGACTAGGGAAGAAATAATGAATAATATAAATACATGAATAATATGACTAGGGATGGAACAGTAAAAGTAATTAAATAAAATAAATAAAACGCGTAGGTACGACAATGACCATACTAAGTTATGAACACAATTATTCATTAACTCAAAACTTACACAGACACCTCTCTCTCTCTCTCTCCCCTTTTTTCTTATTCCTCCTTTCTCCCCTCATTGTAAACTTTCCTCTCTCATCTCCCTTTTTCTCCTCTGAAGTTCCTCCTTTGCCGCCTCTCTCTCTCTCTCTCTCATTATTAACCCCGTCGCCGTGTCGCCCCAGTCCGACCTTCTTGCACCTCCTGATTTCTCGTCCACCTTCGCCCTTGTTCTTATCATTTATTGCCCTGTCCTGCTTTCTTCCTCTCTCTTTCTCTCGTTCTTTGCTGTCTACCGCACTCTCTTGCTCTTTATTTTCTATTTCATATTCTTCCGCGTTCTCTTGTTATCGGTTTTTATCTTTCTCTATTTCTTTCTTTATCTTCATTTCTGATCGTTTCCTTTAAACATCACTTTTTTTCCATTTTACACGTTTTTGTACTCTCTCTCTCTCTCTCCAATACCCTCTGGCAAACTTCCCTCACCTCCCTCCCTAACATCCTCCACTTTCTCTCCCTGCTCCACATTTCTCTCCTACTTCTCTCTCCTTGTCCCCCTTCCTACTTCTCTCTCCTTGTCCCCCCTCCTACTTCTCTCTCCTCATCCTCCTCTTCTCTCTTCCCTCTGTTCTTCCTTCTCTTCTCCAAAAACATCTTGATTTACCCCTCACTCTTCCACACTGCTCCTCCAGTTCCTCCTCTCCAAGACCTCTCCATAAACCCTCCACTTTCGCTTCTTCCCTCCACTTCCTTCACAAAGATCCTCCACTCCTTATACAATCCCTCCAAAAAATTTTACTCAACCTCCAAAATCCTTCTCCTCTCTCCTCTTCCTGTTCCTTCAATCTCCCATCGTTTTCTCCCTCCAAAATGCCTAGCTCTATTACTCCACTACCTCTAAAATTCCTCCTCCTCCCTCCAAAACCCCTCCACTTCTCCCTCCTTCCTCCTCAAATACCTCCTCCCTCTCCTTCTCTCCCTCCAGTTCCTCCTTCCTCCTCATCTCCCTCATCGTCTTCTCCCTCCACAATCCGTAACTGCCTCCAAAATCCCTCCTCCTTTCCCTCCTGCTGCTGCTGCTCCGCCACAGTATCTTGTCCCGTTTGTTGTCTGCATCAATATTTCCTCACCCGGCCGCTATCATACTCTCTTCTCTCTCTTCCTCCCTTCTCTCTTCTTTCTATTGTCTCTCTTAATCCTCCCTTCTCTCTTCTCTCACTCACCCCTCTTCTTCCTTACTTCTTTTCTCTCTCCCCTCCCTTCCTTTTCTCAGTTTTCCAGCTTTTTTAATTCCCTCCCTCCCATCTCTCTCTATCCCCTCCTTTCCTTTCTCCTATCTTCTTCCCCTCCTCTCTCCCTTGTTTTCTTTTTTTCCCTCTCTTGTCTTCCTTCTTTTTTCGTTCTCTCCCCTCCTTTCCTTTTCTCTATCTTTTTCATACTCAAACTCCTTCCTTTCTTCTCTCTCATCTTTATATTCTGTCGTTTTTTCTCCCTTATTTTCCCTCGATATATTCCCCCTTTTTCTCTCACCTATCTTCCTTCATCGGCCACTCTCACACTCTCATCTCTTCTCTTCTCTACTCATCCATCTCTCTTCCTTCTTTCCTCCTCCTCCCTTCCTTCTCTATCTCCTCCATACTCTATTCAATCCCTTCCTTCCTTCTTTTTCTTCTTGCCTCTTTCGTTGTCTGCATCAATTTTTCCTCATTTGGCAGACATCGCTCTTTTTTCTCTCCCCTCTCTCTTCCCTCCTTTCTTTCCTGTTTCTCCCATTCCTTTCTCTCTCCCTCTATTATTCCTTTCTTTCCTCTTCCTCTATCTAACTCTGTCCTTGCTTTTCTTTTTCTTATAATTTCTTCTTTTCTCTCTTTTCCTTCCTCACTCAAATACTATCACACACTCTGTTCTCTTAATCCCTTCTCTCCTTTCTTCCTTCCTCTCTAAGTCTTCTTCCTTCATTTTCTCATGCTTCCTCATCTCACTCAACCACTGTCAGAGGATTCTCTTCCATCTCTTCCCCTGTTCCTTCCTTCCTTTTCTTAATCCTTTCTTCCTCCTTCTTTCGACAGCCCTCCCCACTCTCTCCCTTCTCTGCTTGCTTTCCATTCTTTTCTATACCCTCTCTTTCTTCTTCACTTCTTTCTTCTCTATTTCCCCCTTCTTTCTTTCTTCCTTTCTCTCACATTTTATTTCTTTACTGTAGACTTTCCCATCCTTCCTTCCTTCCCACTATTCTTCATTCTTAATACTACTTTTTCCTCCTGTCTTGTTTTATCTTTTACTTTCATCTCTCCTCCTTCCTCCTCTACTTATCTTTTCTTCATCCATTATCCTCTCTCCTCCTTCACTTATTTTTCTCTCCACCCATTATCCCTCTGTACTCCTTCTGTTTTCATCTCAGTCTAATTTCTTTTCACCTTTCTTGTCCCCTCCATTTCCCCTCCCTCTCCTACAACTCATTTTCCCCATTTCTCTCCCTCCATCCTCTTTTTCTTCTCCCTTTCTACCTATCCTCTCCCTCCTCCTTTTTCTCTCTTCCTTCCCACCCTCCTTCCTTCCATCCTTCATTTTCTCTCTTCCTTCCCTCCCTCATCCTTCCATCCTTCTTCCCTTTTTCTTACCATAGACTTCCTTCACGTCTTTCCCCCATCTTTACTTCCATTTCCTATTTTTTTCCCTTCAATTCCCTACCTCCCTCTTTTCTTCAGTGTTTCCCTTCCTCTTACTCTTCCTCCATTCCTATCCCCTTTCATTTCTTTCTCTTTTTTCTCCTTCCTTTCCTTCCATCAACTCTCCCCTCTTTTCTTCCTTCCTCCCTCACTTACTTTTATCCTTCTCCTTCCTACTTCCTTCCATCCCTCCATTCTTTTTCTCCCCTAAACGTTTTCGTTATTTTTTCCCACCCTTCTTGCTCCATATTCTCAACGTTTATTTTGTCTTTTCCTCTTTCCCTCCTCTCTACTATCTTGTATCTCTTCTTTAGCTCTCTCCCTTTCTTCCCTCCTCCTCCTCTTCCTCTCCACTCAGGCATTCCTCTTTACTTTTCATCTTCAGTCACTACTCTCGTCTTCCCCATCTCTATATTTATCTATCAGCACGCTCTTCGACCCCCCCCCTCTCAATCTCCTATGAATATACATACATACGTACATACAGACGGTATTTATATTATGTGTATATATATATATATATATATATATATATATATATATATATAT
>JAGKTI010016536.1:0-13842 GCA_018397915.1 Birgus latro
TTTTGCACTTACTCCAGCCCTGCATCTTAACATTTTCTGCTAATTTTGGTTTTCTAATCTAAACATAAGCACAGGAGGTTCTTTAATTTTTGTCCCATCATAGCAAGGGACTGAGTATTTTGACTCTAATGTTCGTATTAAACTGGCTTAGGACACTCCAACACGTGTTCCTTAGCGGTTTATTTTGCGTACTACCTTCTGTTGCATACTGCTTATATCATTTTTTATCTCGCCATAAAATACATCAACAATATACAGTAAGTCTGTGATAGTAATGTATAAAATAAATTGCTTAGGAAGAAATGTTACGAAATCTCAGTCACGTATAACAAGGCCCTAAGTCCGTTAATGTGGCGTGAGTGAACTTTACAAGCTGTATTAACGTTACCTAATAAATCGGTGTTTATTTCTCTGATAACTCAAGGGGCAAAAAATATGCAAAACATCCACTGTACATTATAAAGCTGATTACGGTTTCTAAACATATATAATGCACATCCAGTGAAGAGACAGATTAGTGATATTTAATTATTTTTATTACTACGGAATGTAATATTAGCAGAACAAGTTTTAACTCAAGTATAAACTGCTTAAATAATTCCCAACAAGGATTATCCCTTTAGCGATCAAATCATAATTTTAATCGTTTCACTTCCACGACACTCTTTTCGCGGTTTATTGATCTCAGGTCACCATCAGACGACAGCATTGCCCCTAACTAACCTGATGAAGATCCCTCACCCCTTTCACTGTTGATGGCCTGGCGCTGCGGGAATGAAAGGCTTATTACTCCCGCCAAGAAGGTTATGCTTTTGCCGGCGTTGATTTGTTTGTCTGGTAGTAGGATTACCCAAAAAGTTATGAACGGATTTTGCTGAATTTTTTTTTGCAGGGGTAGGGTATGACAAAAGAAATAATCCATTAGATTTTGGTGGTGATCCGGATCATCATCTGGATCCAAGAATTTTTTGTTTATTTGTCCAGAAGATATCTCCAAAAGTTCTCAGTTAATTTCAATGAAATTTGGTAGACGAGTGGGCCATGGGCGAAGAAAGAATGGATTAAATTGGGGGGCGGATCCGGATGCAGATCCTACGTGTCTTCCACACTATCTCCAAAAGTTCTCAATGCATTTCAATAAAATTTTGTGGAAGAGTGGAGACATGGGTCAAGGAACAAGTGATTAAATTTGGGGGCGGATTCGTATCGTATGTATTCCACACAAAATTTCCACGCATCCGGATCCGGATCCTTTTTAATGGCATTCGCGGTGGTATGCTCTCTCTGAGTGCTTTCTAGTTTAATTAACAATCAACGAGACTCAGTCTTACCTCATAACCAAGGCTCATCAAATTTCATTCAGCCACGACAGTATTCAAGTTGTGGGAGTGGCCCAGTTCCGTCAGGTGAAAAGAATGCTATCAAAGTGAAGGGGTTAATGAAGGCTATATTTAACCCCCAAGATTCGCCAGGTCTCGCCTAAACTGATTAAAAGTTGTCTGGAACAGTAATAATAAACTAAAAGATACGTCATGGTAGTGAAGATGTTAATGTCACATAATTCCCTACGTTGATGACAGCAGTGTCGACCAGTAGTTCATTCTAATGTTACCTAACAAAATGTGGGTCAAAACATTACCGCCATATTAATTTTAACACCAAAGTTGGTGCTGGAGAGGGTCGCCTTCACGTGCTGGCACGATATAGCCGGATGGAGAAGCTGCACGGTAGTAAAAACGCTTAGTTTCCTGTCTCCCGAATGGAGGATGGTGGACTGCAGAGGTGCAACTAAGTCTTCAGTCCATTGGATTCATGTTGCACAGCAGCCTGGGGCCACAACAACATGATCAGGAACGACAGCAACAAGGGCATTAACAAAATCCATTGCATAACCTGTTGACTTGTTGATCAGTAATAAAAACTTTCACTAAAATATACCAAGAATTTGTTCCGATATATAGACGACCATCCACAGGCAAGATGCAATAAGCAATATAACACCCCCAGGTTACGATTACAGTTAAGGCAATTATTTTTTGTCTTCTCAAAAGTTTGGATTATGACTAAACCATCTTAGGAATATATTTACCTACTTTTTCGATCATGTTTATTGATTTTAATTTAACTTCCATCAACACCCCCCCAACACCCCCCCCCCTAAAAAAAAAAATCCGTTTCTTTATCACAAACTTGCGTCCTTTTTGTGTACTTGTTGGTATGTGAATGCTATAAATAATTATGTCATGCTGTATTATATTGAAGAAAATGGGGGAACACATGGGGGGGGGAGGGATTTATAGTGTGGGCGTTGGCGTCTCCTGTTTTATTCGTTACCAGTGGAAGATTAAATTTGAGTGGGAGTGACTTTCGAAGTGAAGGGGCTGGGTAAAACCCTTCAGCATGCCTTCAGTACGAAAGGCCTTTCCTCAGAAGAAAATCGTCTGAAATAAAAGTAAACTGGCAAAAGACGTCACGGGGATGCAAAGGGTTGTATACATTTTTGTCTCTGTCAAATTGCATGAACTCGTGGATGAAACCACCTTCCAAAAATACAGGTAAATAATATTGATAACTATAAGGAGTAACACAGCACATCTGATTTTGTCTATTTAGAAAAGAGCAGTAAAGAACCCGACACAAAATAATATAGCAAACCTAACAAAACCTAGATCATCTCACAGGGGCAGCATTGTTTCGAATAATTAACAGATAAATTTGTATTTAGGTAACACCAACCTGGCTGAGCAGCGACGAGGCTGAAGCACGCAAGCAAAACAAATACATCCATGGTTCCTTGACCGACTCCCCCACGCACACTCACTCACGCACTCACTGCCGCCGGAATCACAATAATATTGGCAGCTCTCATCTTCTGTTCGCATCGTGAAGCACAGCTCACTGGGGACCTATTTTCACAGTCCCTACAGCTGCAGTGTATGTATCGAAGTGAGTCGGGTTATGTAGCTATTTTGCTTTTCAATTTCTTATATAAAGTTGGAAAATTTTACAACACAGGTCGCTGGAGAATACATCATTAGGAATGCCCATAACACTAATCATAACCACTGGCAGCATGACAATGTTCCAGCGCAACAACGAGTCTCAGTGAGCGTCTTCGGCTGTGGTGTAGAGCGAAATGATCCTACACCCAGCCTCTGCGGGGTCTGTTCTCACACTGATTCTCTGCTATGAGCGACTGAACGGTGAGACCCACACAGGCAGAGTGCAGACAGGGTGGCCGAGAGGGGAACAGAGGTAGGGGGGAGGGAGATAAACGAGGAGACGAGGGGGAGGAGGTAAGAAGCAGTGAGAGGTGAAGGGAAGGAGGAAAAGGATAAGAATGGGAGATGAGAAGAGTGGGAGGTCGAGAGGGGGGGAGTAGCAGACGTGGGAGGAATAGGAATCGGAATGACTCTCAAAGGGAAAAACTGATCAGGATGGAAGGAAAAGGGAGAGAGAGTCAGTATAAAACTAGAAATATGGAGAATGATAATACGAGACTTGGGAAAGCGGATGAATTGGTAGACGGATGGGGAAATGGGAGTAGGGGAGAGGTAAGGAGAGAGAGCAAGGAACAAGGGAGACGAGGTTAGGGAAGTGGGAGTACTGTGCAGGGACATGGAGAGAGGGGCAGATGAGATGAACTAGAGAATGGGGAGTATTAGCAGAGAGGAGAGGTTGGAAAGTAGGGATGCAAGTGAAAGAAAGCAAACTCAGTGATGGAAGAGAGGTAGAGGAGGACGAGAAGGGAGGGAAGACGCTGGGAGGAGGAAAAGAGAAGTGGGATGGAAATACGAGGAACTGACCGAAGGGGAGAGGGGAAGGTGGGTGGGGATTGTAGAAGGGAACTAAGAGAGAGGGGCAAAGTAGGTATACCAGAAAAAGAAGAGGGAGGAAGGGGAAAGGAATCAGGAGAGGTAAGGAAACAGAGAAGACTCTTTGGGAAGGGGGCGGGAAGAGGAAGACAACGGGAGGGGAACAGTGAGGGAGGAGGAGGTGGGCGGGGACTACAAAAGGCGGGGCTTGTGGTGACTGGCAGGCGGGTGACGGTCGTGTGGACAGAGTGAAGAAGTAGATGTGTGTGTGTGTGTGTGTGTGTCGAGTTTTTTACGTCGTCTTAGTCACTCTGGCTGTGGTATACGATTATGTAATGTATTCGTGCCTTAGCCTTTTCGCTGCTGTATTTGTACTGTACGTAGGTGTTGTATTCAAACTAATGCCATATGGTTTGTATTCAGTCAATAGGATATAAACTAACAATTTTCAGCAAACTTTTTCGCTGCCGTGGCCATACTGTGTTACTGTCTTCATACCTATACCTCTCCCTCAACATAAAATATCTGCGGTTACAATTTGCCACATTTCACCTTTCATAAAAGGTTTAGCGATAGAGTGAGTGACACAGTTAGGGACTCACACCGAATTTGGCTGCCACTTTAGGTGCGGCAAAAGCTAACTATGGGCAACAATGCAATGAAAATTTGAAATCATCACCATCCTGCACTAATGTCACTAACTTTAAACGAGGTGGAAATCCAAGCCAGATTTAGGGGGAAAATTAAAGAGTAAGAAATATCATCGTTATCAACTAAATGCCCTGTGTAGAAATGGGTCTTACAGCCATTCGCACAGTAATTAAATCTTTGACACTGTCGGATTCATCCCACAGGAAATAACCTCCACACATACTCCATTTTTATAAGCCTTCTAGTACGAAAACTATGAATAAAATCGTTTGACGGTAACAACCAGGAAAAATAAGAGACGGCACCGCATAAACAGTTAAGTCGCTCTTGAAGAAAAAAGGAAAGAAAAATCCTCATCTTTCCCATCACTAGCCCAGGGATCCCCAAACTCGTCAGCTCATTGAACCCCCCCTCCAGTTTCAAGTTTGTTCATCAACGCCAAAGCATTTATGTGAAAATAGTTTAATAAATTCTGCTTTGATTAATTAATCGTATTACGAATAACAACAATAATAATAATAATAATAATAATAATAATGTGACAATAAAATTAGGTGATTCAAAATAAAAATAAAAAAAAGAAATTTAACACACTTTTTTATACTGAAATAGTTGATAGCAATGGGAAAGTTGCGTCTGATGAGTGTTAACAAGGGCACTGATATTTGGCTGAAGATTGGTGAGTTTGAGTCATAAGGCAACACACTCTTCCAGGTTCAGTCCGTTCTGCTTTGTGTGAAATGCATTTGCGTGGCTAAATCCACCTTCAGCCACAAAGCAGGGGGTTTTTAGCTACAATATTTACATTGCTTCAGTAGTCACTTAGGCTTTTACTTCTTAACAACGCTTTTGCTTCGAGGTCCATTGTAATTTCTTCCTGTAAACCTGTAAATGAGAGTCAGTGTCTGCATTTTCCATTTCCAAATCAAAAGGTGTAAGAATCCAGTCAGACACGTGAAATTTCTCCAGGCCCTCAAAGTTTACGTCAAAGTCTTCTCTTAATTTTTCAAGGTGCTTTGTGTATGTCTCCTGGTCACTGTCCGAAATATTTTCTTTTCCTTTCAATTGTCGTAAGTTTCAAAAATACTGAAAGTTTCTACGTGCCACGGAATCTTTCAACAGGCCAGTATTAGCTTGGAAGCCTAATAGAACTGTCCTGGCCACAATAATCGTAACACAATTAGCCTGAGGACGTTTCTGGACATCTTTAAATTTTGAATATGGGACGGCCAAGTATAACAGATAATTCCTATACTTTATAAACTCTTCACAGTGATGGGTTTACCCCTGTTAGAAACTGCACAGTTGAGTGTATAAGTCTACAACTCTTCGCAAACTATTACTCCTAGATAGACACTTTACCTCAGCGTGCAAAAGTAATTGGTTCAGAGTTTCATCAATCTATTCACATAGGATTGTAAACAATAGCGAGTTGATGGATGTGCTTTGATATGATTAATTGTTCTGATTCACTCTTTCGAGGCACCATGCAGACCACTGAGTTTCTTGGCTACAAGATGGTGTCTGTGAAATACACAGTGAACGGTGCATACATCACGTACCTTTTCCTTGAACAAAGTGGCAAACCCTCTGTAGCGGCCGACCATTCCTGGTGCACCATCAGTAGCCACTGCAGTAGTATTGCTGATGGGTATACTGTGCTTCTTCCAATGCTCCTCCAAACACCGAAAAATTATCTCACCTTTTGCATCAGCTTTAGGATACTTGGCAAACAAAAATTCGTCAACAATGCACTTTTGAGTTGGACTGCAATGCCTCACATAGGCCATAAAAATATTCGACCTGCCGATAGTTGACTCATCGAGGTGAAGAGAAAACTTGGAGTGTTGAAGCTTTTTCCACATCATCGGCCATCTCATCAATTCGTCGGTGCACTGTATTGGCGCAATTTTAGGACAGATTGAGACTTTTTCTTCATAACAGTTTCACTCACCTTTTTAATTGCTGGAATTGTGATCTCCTCACCAACTGTATGCGATTTTCCCTTCTTTGCTGTGGTGAGGGTGATACTGTATGATGCCTTCAGTCCTTCGTTATCAACAACGGCAGGTGTTGTGAAAAAAATGTCTTTATAAACCGTTCGTTTTTTTCATTGCCTTAATATAATGAAAATCTTTGTTTTCCTAGTCAGAGGGAACTCTTTCAAGTTCTTTCATCTTCGGTTTCATGGCATCATTACTGAAAACCTTTTCATATTATAGGCACATGTGCATTGTTTCATTGGTAACCGAAGTGATGACTCCGAATTTCAGATATTCTTGTGAATATTGTCTACATTTCCTCATGGTATCAGCAGCTGCCATTATGGCTGCAGTAAATGAACAGCACTCACTTCACTGATACCGTTTCTATTGCTGTGGGTGTCGAAAATGCATTGGCTCTCCAGAGTACAGAGTTTGGGTTCGTATGTGGTGGGGGGAGTACGCTCAGTAAGCGAGATAAATAGCAATACTTAACGCAAGGGACGGGGGAGATGAGAGAGGCAAGGGAGAGGGTGGGAGGTACGAGGGACAGGTGCAAATACACAGGATGAAGACGGGACAAGAATTATGAATATCTCATGTGTGCAGTTAAGACACTATGTTTATCCAGTACTGGTAGAAATATGCAGAAAGCTAAAGAAAACCAAAGTAATTCATCGATGTGAAAGACATTATAATGGTGTGGTCATGTCATGTGGTTCTGCATAACGGATGATTTAAGATATAATTTTGTTCCGGTAAAACTAATATGTATGACAATAATTATACATAAATCACGTAACAGTGATTAGTAATTTATTGCATGATACTGCATGTGGCTTCTTAATTCAAATTTCTTATCCCCATTTCAGCTTTCGGCCCCAGTAGACTGACTGAGCCTCAATCAACCTTCCATTATTCATTAGCCCCCTGTTAACCCCCAGCCAATTATTGACCCCTTGGATAGTCCTACTGACCCCTGGGGGTAGGATACTGACCACTGTGGGGACCCCTGATCTAGGCAGTCTTGAAGTTGAAAATAAACTTCGTTGTAGTAGCTTTAGTTTATTAGGGAAAAATTCAGACAATGAAACTATACGTGGTACCTCCAAGCCTTCGCCCTCTCAGCTAGCTATGCAGCGTACTTCTCGCCCCCTCTCCCAGCTGCAAGCCTTCGCCCCCCTTAACCAGCTAACCAGCTATGCAACCTTTTTCTCGTTCCCACTCCCAGCTGCAAGCATTTGCCTTCTCATGTAGCTATGCAATCTACTCATCACCCTCTCTCCCAGCTGCAGAAAAGCAGTCACAGCAAGACGTCTCTTGACGAGAACATGCAGTTATCACATACAGTCACGTAGGCTTATCACATACAGTCACGTAGGCGTCACATTCAGTAACGTATACAGTACTCTCAGTTTACCCAATATCTATGAATAAGTGTCAGAACAGCATATGCTATGGTATTTGTTCTCTTATAAACCCTTTGGTTTTCTGTAGCTCAGGAATCCATTTACAAAGCTGGGTGATATTCATATAGCCAAATAATGGAACGATGTTAAGCCTATCTTGATGTCCCAGTTACTTGGGTGGGGAGACGCAAATGTGTCGTCCATCCGAGAACCAAGCCTCTATAGTCTATACTCTTACCCACACTTCGCTGAGGCGAGGGACTGTCCAGGATCGGCGGTCTACCATAATGGAACATCGGTTCATTGCACGAGACGGTCTTGAAGAGGCAGTTGTTTACTTGCAACTGAGGGTCTACTTGGCCACACAGACTGGAGATACTCAGCAAAAACCAAGTTCAGGTATCTGTGGAGGTACTGGAGAGGGATGCCTTTATGTGATGACGATGATATAGGCTAATCGAAAGGCTCAAATGCATTGGTATAAAAACATCCTTCAACTACATCCCTATCCCCACGGAAGAGGATGGTGGACTGAAGAAACTGGCCAACTTATGCCTGAAGACCATCGGATTCGTGTTTCAGATAAGCCTGGGGTCACCACAATAACGACGACCGTATCACCAGCTACATTAGGGGTTATATTCTCGGTACCGCCAGAAGGTGATAACAGAGACACCGATTGCAAACATAAGAACAAAACTAAAGTAATATTACTGAGGGAACCTTTTGTTTGTAACTAATGAGACAAAGGGAGGCATTCTAAGTGCATTTGGAGATTTCGTAAAGCTCCTTCTTCGGTGATTTATGCTGCACTTTGTACCTGCATGTCCTCTTGCAAGTTATTGATGTAAGGTATGTCGAAAGTAAAATTACATAAATGGCATTAGAAAGTTTAGGTGTAATATGTAAATTAATCTAAGTACAATATGTTATGAAGCCTCCTATGTCACCTGGAACATAATTTGAAAGTTCGCTTTCGAGTACAGTCGTGTGATTTGTGTCTTTAATTGGCACACCTGTTTTAGTCTGTACTCAGTTCGTTTTAATTAGACGTAAAACGGCCATGTCACCATTTCGAATGCCGAGTTGTAACAAGAGATAAACCCTACAGTATTGCCCTAGTCGCGAAGACGTATTATGGAAAAGATCTAGAGCCGTAACATTCTCCCATTCTGCCATTGAGCTGCGTGAAATAGGCTGCCACAGGACGAAAATCTGCGTCAAGTTAAAGTGGCTGAATTGTACGAGCGGAGAAGATTCTTTACTGACAATGATTAATTATCGTTGTGTCATACCTCTGAGAGAACGACATGCCTCACGCGCCTTCTTGAATATCTTTGCAGTAATTTTTTCTGTAATGGAACTGTCAACATCTCTACACCTTTTGTTCGCAGACAATAAGCCGCCAAAAGCCTTGTAACTTTCAAAGGTGCTTTTAAATCCATAAAACTATTCCGACCTCACAGTAACATCCTTCTTTACATTCATTCTCGCTGCTTCTGTAGGCAATACTTCGGCCAAACATTTACAGAAGTCTGAAAATATAGTACATTTTTCCCTGCTTAATCACGCCTTTGATGCTGACGAGGTGGATTTAACAAAAGGGAAATTATAGATTACACATGATAACAGAAGCTTTTTGGAGGAAGCATATACAAGAATGGGGGAACTTCCTTTGTTTCTCAGCATGAAAGTGATATCACGTTGGTCCTTGCTTAATCGCGCGTTTGATAGCGACAGTGAGGATTGCACAGAGAATGAGAGGGAGTCAGGTGTGACCGGGATGGTTGTGGGGCAAATATATTTTAAAGTATGGAAATAATGGTAATGTTCTATGCAAATCTGTAGTTTAAAATTAGTTCATCGTCGGACGTTTGAATAACAGAGCAGTGAGTCCGCCTTAGTTTATCGGTGCCACCACGTGAAGGCAACCTCTCCAGCATCACACAATGTCTCACACGTGCACAGATCGAAGCGGTCATTCCGTGCATACATTCTGATATTAGTGGTGGTCAGTGTACCATCAGAATGTTTTTGCATATCGATAAAGAAGTCATTGTGCTTGCTGACAGAAGAGTGTGCGTGGCAGGGGTTGCAATACACCATAAGACATGAATATGGTGGGTGAGAAGCGACACTGCTGAAGGCAATGATGGTGGCGCTCAAAAAGATTTCTTCATTAAATCTTTTATATTTTTGGTGGTGATTGTGTTTGGCTTGTCTTCCTGCTTTGTGCTAACATAAATGTGCGTGTGTGTGTGCGTGTGTGTGTGTGTGTGTGTTTGTCTATATATTATGTGTGTGTGCGTGTGTGTGATTTATATGTATGTGTGTGAGCGTGCGTGTGTTTGTGTGCAAGAAATTTTAGAATATGTACTGGAGATTCTGTGAGGTCTGTACTTGCTACTCGTCGTGTGAGGTTTGTGTATTTGTGAAATGTAAAGAAAAGTGAACAGCAAACAGCGGTATGAGTAGTTACAACCCTAGACTCATTTGAACGTGAACCCGATGGACTGCATACCGATGTTTCCCTACTTCTTGCAATCAACCATCCTCCTCTCAGGGGATCGGGAGGGAGCTAGGGACGTAAAACTAACCAGGCAGAGGAGCATCTCAGTTATATCGGTGCCAGCATATAAAGGCTTCTCTCTCCAGTACTTAATGGTGAAAGAAAGAAAGAGTAATGGCTCCTCTTGACGGGTGTTTTTGTATGAGTTTTTTTATTGGTTAATGATTATCCTGTTCACTAAATGAGTATGTGTCAGGGTAGTCTCTTCTTTGTTCTTTATTTTCACCTTTATGATTCTTGTGCTTTCTGGAATTTAACCACGTCATGTCCGGTTTGTGTGTGTGTGTGTGTGTGTGTGTGTGTGTGGGTGGGTGTGTGGGTGGGTGGGTGGGTGTGGATAAGGAGATGGGTTATGATGATGATGTATTTCAGTAAGACAAAGTAATCTTTGTGATGATCCTTACACATAAGTTAGGGTTTTTTCTCCACCCAGAATAATAAGACTTCAGCGGTCTCCCTTTAAGAAATCACAGTATACCCACTTTGAAGATGTAGAGGGGTGCCTTCACGTGATAGCACTGACATATCAAGGTTGCCTCACTGCTTGTTTATAAGACGTGCCTCAGTTCTCTCCCTATTCCCTGAGTGTAGGATGGTTGCCTGCAAGAGAAGGACAAATTTAGCCTCCAGTTCATCGGTTTAAGCTCATATAAACCTGAGACTACCACCACCACCACCACCACCACCACCACCACCACTACAACAAGAACAACAAGAATGGAAGAAAATAAACATCATCGAGTTGAAGAGAGACAGACAGACAGACAGAAAAAGACTGACAGACAGAAAGAGACAGACAGACAGACAGACAGTCTTCTCGTTAGTCCGTGAGACTTCGTAGCACTTTAGCTAATTTATTTTGCATGCTGTTCCTTAATATTCTTTTGCATATTATCTGTGTCTGTCTAATATCAATATACTGTACATGGCACCAGTAACATACAAGAGGATATTAACGTGTAACAGGCAAAATAAATCTTGTAGGATGAGGTTTACAAAATGTCCTGAGATAAAGGGAATAAGGCCCCGAGACGGAACGTAAAAATGCAATGCCTGTTATCGTAATCACTTTGCGTTAGAGAGGGGCGCCTGCACGCGGTGGCACCGATATAACCAAGTGGCTCCACTGCCCGGTTAAACAAACATCCTCAACTTTTTCCCCATCCCCATAAAGGTGGAGGATGGACTGCAGGAAAAGAGCAGCCTCAGTCTGCAGTCCACTGGGTTCACGTTCAGATTAGCCTCGGATCACAACTACACTATCATCAAGTCTTAACCGCTTCACTACGATAAGTTTTTTTTTTTACTACCTCAAGATGATTTTATTCAAGGCTGGAATTATTTTTCTAAATTGGGGTGTTAGATAAGGTTCTATATACTCCTACACTGCTGGAGGAAATGTCTGAACTGAATATAACCGTCTGGTAGAAGCACATTACAAACTGGTGTCCACGAGCTGAAGGAGTTAACATTCAGGTTCCTATGAGTCACCCAGCTTCAGAAAATCGTCTGTCATTAGCTGAGATAATACTCCAAAACAAGTGTCTATAGGAGTCAGCCTCACCAATACAAGGACGAATTTTACATCTTATTTGTGTTGTTGCTGGACGATTTTAAGCTTTGTATACCTATAGGAGTGAGGGATGAATGAAGGCTCTGTCCAACCCCTCTATTTTGGAACTTATCTTCTGGTGAGAGTTTTTGTGTGGGGATTGCACGACGAAAATTTAAGATATATTTGATGACTAAACTGTGCGTTCTATCACTGTTGTGGTGTTTGTGATGGCAGTTGTGATGGTAGTAGTGGTGATTGAGACAGTGGTGGTAGTTGTGGTGGCATTTATGGTGGTAGTGATGGTGTTTTGCGAAAGTGGTGTATTTGTGGTGGAAACTGTGGTGATAATGGTGGTGACTGTGGTAGTGGTGGTAGTTGTGGAGGCAATTGTGGTGGTAGTTGTGGTGGTAGCAACTGTGGTGGTAGGGGTGGTGGTCGTGATAGTAGTGTGGTGGTTATGGCAGTGGTGGTAGCTGTGGAAATAATTGTGGTGATAGGGGTGGTGATTGTGATAGTGTGGTAGTTCTGGTAGAAATTGTGGTGGTAGTGGTGGTGATTGTGATAGCGGTGGGAGTTGTGGGGGGGCAGGTGGTGTAAGTTTGTATTGGTATATGCCGGGTAAGGGTGCGTGTCTCACCGTGTACGAGAATAATGGGATTTAATGGTCGACTCTGGGATTGGACCAGCTGATTTACCCTGATTATAGACTACTGTGTTAAGCCAGTGTGGGGTCGTGTTTATAAAGAATCCTAACCAATTTACAGAACGTGTGTCATCAAGTTAATTATCGTACATCAGAATTTATTTTATTTGTCACTTTAATATTCATCTTAAATTTGTCTGTGAAATATTTGATCGATGCTTTAGTGAAAAGAAACGAATATACAAGCAATCCTGTGCATACTTGAGCTTAAGAAAGTTTATAAACATCGTCCCTGAATTCTAGATATGAGAGAGAGAGAGAGAGAGAGAGAGAGAGAGAGAGAGAGAGAGAGAGAGAGAGAGAGAATAAATATGTCAGCATGAGGTATATAAATTGGCAAAAATGCGCACTGACAGACACTCTATTACATGTAGTCTTGGCGAAGGGTCATCAATAATACACACACAACGAGCTCTGTTTACGTGCTGTCTTCTCCTGTCTTTCTTCTCTCTTGTGTTTGCTATCTTTTCTTTCGTCTTTTGCTTTTCTTTGTGTAGTCTTTCTCGTTTCTCCTGTCCCATACCTTCTATTTCTTTTACTCTTTTTTTTACCTTTCATGTTATCTTTCTGCCTTTTCCGCTTTGGGTCTTTCATCCCTCTTATATTTGCTTTTTGTTTTCATTAGGTCTTTTTCTTGTCTTCGATTGTCATTCTTCAGTGTTTGCTCTGTCATCTGTTAGTCTTACTCTTGACTGTATTTTCTCTTCTAGTTCTCTGTAATATTCTGTCCCCCTTTTTCTGTATTCCTCTGTCTTCCTCTGCTTTTTTTTTTTTTCGTGTTCGGTGTTCCACGTTATCTTCACTCTCCATATTCTCTTCTGCTCAAGTCTTGCCCTCCATCGCTTCTACCTGTACCCACTCACTACCTTGATCATTCACTGTACTACCTCCTGTCGCCGTTAAAACATTCGCCTCTTTATTTTTTTTTTATTTTTTTTTTTAGTCAATGAAGTGCAGCACGTCGCCTTAACACCATACATTAGCATCTCTTCTCTCGTTGTGGTCCAGCATTTCCGCTCGTTTCTCTTCTTTGTCCTTCGTTATTCAATAGCCTTTTCCTCACCTCACCTCTGTTCACTCTCCTACATTATTCACCAGCATCTTCTAAACTTCCTTCTAAACTCTCTCTCTCTCTCTCTCTCTCTCTCTCTCTCCCTC
>JAGKTI010016537.1:5460-19357 GCA_018397915.1 Birgus latro
AAACACACACACACACACACACACACACACAACCCCGGGCCATACCTAATAATGAGAGCAGCGTTGTATACGGCTGGTGGTGCAGCGCAGGATATAACACAGCTTGGTTCAGGCAGCTCCCACCTGCCCTCCTCACATCTCACCTTCGACCACACACTCCCAGAAGAGAACGTGTACCCCTCCAAGCACGTGGCTATTGCATCGCCTTCCCTGTCATAAGGAAAAGCGTAGTTAATTTACCGATCTCTCTCTCTCTCTCTCTCTCTCTCTCTCTCTCTCTCTCTCTCTCCCAGGTCCGATCTTACTGACAATAAGACCATTAAGGCCAGAATGTCTACACTTGAAGGAATTTTGATGTCGGTCTTGAGTAAATTAAAACAAGGAAGAGATGGAGGAAGAGCGAAGGAATCATCTAAGGTGGAAATGAAGGAGAAATTCGGCGTGAAGATTTCTTCGTTTTCGTTTGAAAACCAGCCATCTATCTATCTATTGCCAGACGCCTTAATCCCGCAAGGGGTGGCCACAGACAAATCGCCTCCATGTTGCCCTGTTCCCAACCATTTCACTGCCCTGTTCCCAGCTCACACCTCCCCTCTTTCAAATACCTCTCCACTTAATCCCTCCATCTCATCCTTGGCCTCCCCCTCCCCCCCCTCCACATCACTCATATACACTCTTTCGTCAGTCTCTCACTCTCCATCCTCTCTACATGGCTAAACCACCTCAGTGTAATTTTCTCCTAACGCTTCCTATCACATCCACATCCACACCACAACGCTCCTTCACTTCCTCATTTGTCAGTCTGTCTCTCCATGTGACTCCACATGCTCCTCTCAGATAACTCATTTCCACTGCTCTCACTCTGGACTTCTGTCCCTCCAACAACATCCAAGCTTCACTTCCATACGTTAGAACTGTATCACAGTACTGTCAAGCAGTAACTTTTTCACATCCATGCTCACTTCCTTGTTTCTTAGAACTGCTTTCAAGGAACCAGCAACCTTTTTTCCCTGCTGCACCCTTTCAAGCACTTAACCCTTTAAACTTCCATCCTTACTCATCACACTACCCAAGTACTTAAATGCACTCACATTTTTTATTTGCTCCTCATTGAACCTCACTACAATCGCCCAAAGAAGTGCTGACTCGCTTTCATTAAGTTTCGGACAAAACTCCCTGGGTCTGGCAACATTCATTTAGGAGACGGAAACAGTCTTTGCCTGCCCTATAAACATTATTTATGATGTAAAAAAAAAAAATAATAATCTTGCGAAAATACTAGTTAAGTTTAGCCTTTTTTTTAAATGGAAAAAAATAAATAAATAGTGACATCTGGCACGTTTTCACAACTCATGCCAGGGGGAGGCGGTAGAGAGTTGGCTTGCAGTCCCGAGGGACCCAGGTTCGAATCCTCGCTGGGGCAGGGAACAGTTTAAGGATTTGAATTTCATTAAATCAGGCTTTACTGATCTACCAGAAGACCCGCCGACATGTCGTAAAAATAACCCCGCTAATACCAATACATCAGTCCTGTATGAGACAGCCCTAGCATGTATTCAATATGGACGGTGGGTGTTAGCGCCGAAGTGGTGACATGTAAAGGTGTATGGTATGTAGGAGGACGGCTGGGCCTTGATAGCAGGCTGTAAAGCCTATGCCCAGAGTCGGACACATTAAAAAAAAAAAAAAAAAAGTTACCAATGAAGCGATTTTCCCGCTAAATTTAGAGATTTCAAAAGCAGTCTAGCTGGTATAAAATTATTACATTTCTCTAGCTCTTTTTTTCAGGTCTTGTCCATTTTTTTGTTTTTTGTTTTAGGTCTTGCCCATTTTTTTCGTTAATTTCCCTCAGTCTGGCGGATTTTTACCGCACCTGAGACTAATTTAGCGGATTTTAATAATTTTTCCTTTGGCAACAGTGCACAGCAGGCGGACCGTCAGTCATTACCACGGCAGGGGAGGGAGAGGCTGTCTCGACCTTTGTCACAGTTCCCCCCCCCCACTCCCCCTTATTTTAATATAATGTTTTTGGTTTTATCTTCATTGTCGCATTCATGCTTTTGACTATCAACCTCTCCCTCTTTAGTTCTTCCATGCAACTGCCCTACATGTTTTATAACATGTTGGAATTTCGTTTGAATAAAAATGACCAGTTTTCCACTTATGATTACACTGGTTTCACTAACGTCACTGAATGCCGGCAGATTAATTTGCTTCTTGATAGCAACACAAGTGGTAAGTAGTTGTTCTTGGGCACACGTATTAATCCGTCTGTCTTGGTCTTGTGCTACGAGGGGCTCCAGTAGCAAATTTCCTATGTTCTACTCTATATCGGTTATCTATCAGTTAACTGTTAAGGTGCCAGTATATCTGTCTTACTGGAATATTTGCTAAGTAAAGAGCAATAATCTGCTGCACCGATAGGCTGTAGTTTCTTGTTGATCAATCTTGCTTTCAGGCTTTCAGCACTTACGGGTTTACCCGCGTGGTTATCATCCCGCATAGAGAATTACATGTGGATAACAATATATCTTTAAATGTTTATTTTTCTGATTTGATGACACTAATGATTTCGAAATTACGATTATCTGCGGGTTTTATTTTATGGGACATTTCCTTCAGTATTGTTGATTTTGAATGGAAAATACGTATTACGAGAGTTTCTCCGCACTTTAACCCTGAAACTGTTGAGCGATAGGGAGTGCGTTTCACATTCATTCGTACTGCTAAGCCTCAACTTTAGTGTATTGTGGTTTCCTCTTCCGTAATGCGAGATATACACAGTAAAAACGCTAATATATTACTTTTTGGTGGTGTTTACCCAAATACTGCTCTTTCCGGTGTGCAACATAGAAAATATAACATGGCCGTGACAGTTGCCAGATACCACTTTCTGAGCGAAAGGTACTGGGAATCGGGACATCACTTCTTTGGGCGATTGTACATTCACTGACTTCATTTCTTTACTGGCTAGGTTACTGCTAACAGGTGAACTGCCCAGTGTTGGGGGGAGGGGGGAGAAGGGGGGGTTTGGTGGGTCCAGGCAGTATCCCCGCTTGACAGCAGGTAGAGGAAGGTCTCCCACATAAGCCTACCAAAAATCACCCGCGAATGTTGAAAAATGTGCACACAATGGGGCTTGCAACTGCGTGACGTACGATGCACGACGTCGGGTCTGTCCGTGGAGAAAAAAGTAGCGACGTGCATCGTACGTCGATGGGACTCGGCGGGTTAACTCCACTCATCCACCGGGCCACCTGGAGATGTGAAGATATTTTCATTTGAAAGAGGAAGAGTTGGTGAGTCTTATGTATCTTTAATTTTTTCTCTAGCCATTATAGTTTGGCAGATATTAGGGTTTGATAAAGGGTATTTTTTCCAGAATCATGGAAATCCTCCGTAGGAAGGAGTGGGCGACGTCGGAAAATCCTTGGCATGTAGGGGTTAATGTGGTCATGAATAGATAGCAGTTTGACCTGGTAAAGGTGTCCAATTATTTCGGCGTTTTAAAAGAAGAGACGTAAACGTACAAAGAAGTGGAAACTAGAGTAAAACAAGGATGAACGAAGCTGGGGAGTGGTTCGTGGTGTGCTGTGGCGTTTGGTGTGGGGGATATTGTGTGTGGTGTGGTGTGGTGTGATGTGCAGCGTCTGATATGGTGTGTGATTTGTCCTGTGTCACAATGTGTGAAGTGTGTAGTGTGAGGTCTGAGTTGAAAATCTAAATGAAGGTGTGAAACTGTCGACATTAACACATTATTTAAGACTTTGATATGGAATGAGGACGAGAGTTAAGACAAAGGTCATTATGAACTGGACTACTGAGTAAAGTCTGTGGGGTGGATACTGTTGCCTGACTCAGAAGTAATGTACGAGTAATTCGTTAAAAAGTGTAAGGAAGTATTTTGAATTTGAATAAAGAAGTATGTTGATCATAAGTAGAAGAGAGTAAGCTTACATTAGATTTTTTTTTCTTCAGAAGATGAACCAAAGAAGGAAAAACAATTATAAAAATAACCCATACATAAGACTACAGCTGTCCTCCATTCATTAAAAAAAAATAAATAAATCTGTAACAGTTGGACTTGAACTGCTCTAGGTAGAAGTTTGAGGGGAAATATTTTGGGGAAGTAAGTTCCAAGAGATTCAGTGCGCTGAATAAAAGAATTATGATAGACTAAGTTCTGGAATACGGTAATGGGAGAGTCATGTCATGAGCGCTAACAGATGTCCGCGTAGCACGGGGGAAGGTATGGAGGGGTGGCACAATAGAGGCTACTTCGTCTGAGTCTTTGCCGTAAAGTATCTGTAAAATAATGCAAGAGAAACAACATTCCTGCTTTCATTAACACAGAGAGTAGGCCAGCATACTCTCATAATACCTCTACCATCAACTGTCTACACCACACTACATGCATATTATATACCACACTTTCTATTTCCATTCCCCCTTAGCATTGGTCGCTGCACTAATATCTTCAAATCTGATGGTATCTTGGATTGCCACCCCCGGCAGGGTAGGGCTGGCGGCACAAGGCCCTCCCGGTTGCTATCAAGCTATTGTGCTGACAGTGACTATTGCAAACACAGTTCATGCTCATCAGCAAAGAAGCACAGGTTCGACCCTATACTTCACCAAATCCGTGGTCTTAGTACCAATTTCAGTTCAGTTCACTTTTTCTTCAATCAGTATCCCCTATAGCCCCGTTCCTCACAGAATCCCAAATCTCACCCTCTACAGAAATATATACATTTTCTTTTCCTGGTTACCAACTTCCTTAACACAAATTTCCTTAACAAGGGTGGCACCTGTTGTTATGTCAAATCTGAATTAGCAGTTGACACTGTTTTGAACTTTACTTCAACAATTTTGATTATTCACTGTATAAGCTATCTAATATTACCAAGTATATCTGTGTAGTCTACCGCTCCCCCAGTGTTTATTCAGTACCCAGTGTATTTGACTTCATATCCATGCAGTTGACTAATCTTAACCTCACCCTTACCACTGAAATTACGTTTTGGATTATTATAACATACATAATGTAGAATGGTTATCGCACTCTGCCAGGACTGCCGATGCTGGTCTGGAATGCGAGCTGTTTGTATAATCGTTTAATCTCACATAGTTGGTAAAGCAACCAACTAAAATACCAGGTAACCCTGATTATTACTCCTGTCTCTTGGATCTATTTCTGACAAATAATCCAGATCAGTACAGGATAGAAGTACTGTCACCACTTGCCTCCTCTGACCACAATTTCACCAAAGCCTCATTAGTCGGCTCCCCAAACCTCCCTGTTCTGAACCTGTCAGGGTGACCCGATGGCACTTTGTTAGGAAGAACTGAGATGGATTTAGAAATTTTCTTGCTGACATTCTATGGCAGTCTTTCTTCTCTAGTGACATCAGTTCTACCCAGTCCCACATTAATGACTTAATACAAGCTGGTATGGAATTGTCCATACCCAGTCAACAGTTCACTAAAAGATCGGACTCTCCAAAATGGCTTGAATGCAATTGTGCCAGAGCAACGGCCCAAAAGTCATTAGCATATAACTTTTTGTTAACATAAAACACATCTGAATCAGTCATTTTTAAAATTGCGCTAATCCATGCATAAACAGTAATAAATCTCAAAACTTTCTTCACAACCAAGCATCCAAGCTAAACAATCCTGATGACAATAGAATATTCTGCTCAACTTTGAATTCTTTCAATATCTTTAACAAGCCATCACCCATTCTCCCACCAAATCTTCATACGGTAACATTAAAAATGACCTGCGTGGTAAAGTGAATATCCTTGTCAGCACATTTGCCAGAAATCCTACGTTAGAGGATGTCAGCTAAAACGTCCCAGTACTAGAACTTGACTCTCCCGAAATTGCTGCACTTCAAATACAGACTAGATACGGAAAATCCATCCTAGAAATTTACCAGCCAACAAAGCTCCAGGCCCAGATGGAAATTCTCCCATTGTTTTGAAAAAGTGCTCCCCAAAACTTGCTTCTGTTCTAGCGAAATTATTCAGACCATGCATACGTACTTCTTCATTCCCTAATTCTTGGAAAGAAGCCAATATCCACCCAATTCCGAAGAAGGGAAGTTCCTCTGACTCCTCTGATTATAGACTAATAGCTGTCACATCTTCTCTCAGTAAAGTATTTGAAATCGTAATGAATAAGCACATAGTTAAACATCTTGAATCCAGTAACATAATTAGTGATTGGCAGTAAGGTTTTCGTCAAGAAAGATCCACCATTGATATGCTTAATCTCCTGACTCACACCATCAATCAATCAATTGATCAACATGGAGATACTCATTCAGTAGCACTCGATATTTGTAAAGCTTTTGACAGCTTGTGGCACCATTCCTTGCTATCCAAACACCCTAACATCTTTTGTTTCTCTGATTTCCTCATATCTCAGCAACAGAAAGATTGAAATAAAAGTTGATGATGTATATTCCAGTTTCCACTCAATTAATACCGGCGTGCCACAAGGATCAGTTCTGCCTCCAATCCTATTCCTTATTCATATTAATGATCTCTTGTCTGCCATCCATAATCCCATCCATTCATATCCAGATGACTCAAAGTTCATTCACACTTAAACACCCATTCACAAAGATTAATATCTCTAACTCACGACTCAGTACAGCCATCTCCATAAATCTGGATCATTTAGGATCGCTGGATGGGGAGAAAACAGCTTTGTCTCATTTAATGCTAGTAAAACCAAATATATACAATTTACTAATAGACAAAAATTTCCAGATTCCTATATTACCTTCAGTGCTACTTAAATTCCTGTCTCCAAAAGTACTGAAATTCCAGGTATTTCACTTAACTATGACTTCAGCTGGACCTCTCATGTCAGATCACTTGCTAAAACCGCGTCAGAGAAATTTGGATAATCGTACTGAATTCGTAGTTTCTTTTCTGACGAGCAGTTGGCTATATTTTATAAGAGTCAAATGCGCTCTCAGCTGGAATATTGCTCATCCTTGTGAAGTAGATGTGGGGAGGTTGCACTAAAGCAGCTAGACGAAATTCAGAACAAAGCTGTTAGAACTTTTAATAGCCCTGCTATTACAAATAAAGTACCTCCCGTACAGCTAAGAAGGAATGTTGCCTCCCTTGCACTGTTTTGCAGATACTTTTATGGCAACGTTCAGACGAAATGGCATCCATTGTGCCACCACCTCTCCATGCCTTCCGCTGTGCTACTTGGGCATCTGGCAGCGCTCATGACTGGAATGTCACACTGCCATATTGCAGAACTTCCACCTATCAGAAATCTTTTATTCCCAGAACTGGATCTCTTTGGACTTGTTTTCCCCTAAACTTCAACCTACAGCTGTTCAAGTCCAACTGCTACAGATTTTTTTTTTTATGAATGAAGGACACGTGTAATCTGGTGTGTGATTTTTTTTTTATTCATTTGCTTTTCGTTCTACTGTTCTGTCATTAAAAAAAAAAAAAAAAAAGCGTATAGTCACATGATCAGGTTTGGACAACCCCCTTTTCAGTTGAATGTCGATAGACTGACTGTCAAGTGAATGTGCAGCGCATCAGTGAAGAAAAATACGTAGAAAAAATGTTGGTTTGTGAGGTGGAGCCATGATTCTGGGAATCTGAATGATGTGCAAATGAGTGAATGACTGTTTGACCCGTTTCATTGGGCATGCTGTTGATAATTCTCCAAATCTCATATTTTCTGTAGTCGTGGTTTCGAATTCTACCTCGCCCTATTCTTAGGTGGGAATACCAGAAAACAATTCAACGAATAAGAAACAAATGTTGTTACAGTCCATTTAGAGAATTCAATGACAAAATATCCGAAAATGGTAAAGGAAGATACAGTACACAAAAGAAAAATCTAATGACTGAGAAACATTGATTTCCAAATGAGGTAGAGGATGTCAAGATGAAAAGTTTGCAGTGAGGCAGAATAAGTGGAAACATTATTAGAATGACTGCAAGATGACACTGTTGACCGTGACGAAATATATATGGTAAGCAAGAAGGGATTACATAAGGGAAAAAGCTGGAATGGCGATGGGCTCCCCGCTTAGAGCTCTTCCAGCCAATATGTTTCTAGAACATCCAGAAGTAGACAGCTTTAGTGATTATAGTTGCTGAGAAAATGACCTAGTTGGGTTCAGCAGCGTAGAACTGTGCATACGTTCCACACGAGATTAGAAAAATTATGGCACATGGCTTGATCTTGATACACACTTAAGAGCAAAAACAGTCTAAAAAAAAAAAAAAATACATCTGCGCGAGTAGCACGTGAAGGTTATGTGTGTGATTCATTTGGTGTGTTTGGCTGTCCCGCTATATGTCTGTTAGCAAGATTGTACAAAAATAATTGAAAGAAATTACACTTATTCCAGAACACTGACCAAGGACCAACAGAGGAACGAAGATTAAATGTTGGCTAAAAAAAAGATCATGGGACAAGAGCAAGGTCAATTCGAACAGTTTAATGTGACAGGCCAAGCTGGACGTATGTGTTAATGGTGAGGAAATGATGGAATAATCAAACTTTGAGAATAATCGGTCAAAGATAAAGGACACAGAACAAACTCTAAAATTCGGCCCTGTAACTCATAAAGGTTTGATTCTGTTTAGACGAAAGGTTGGTGAAGGCTGTAAATTCAATCAAAGCCAGCGTAATTCTACTTTGGGAACCGTAAGTCAACGGTATAGGTGGAGGGCAAAATCAGCCTGAGACTTTTTATTCAGTTTGGAAGGTTTAATGATCAGTCAAGGAGGAAGTCGTCGAGTTTTGGAATAAACATTCGAAGGTCATTTACAAGATAAAACGTTTGTTCTTAGACCAAATGTAGGATACAGGTGCTGCACTTCCTCAGTGCTGCTTCGTATTTTACGAAAGAGACGAGAATTTATTTTTATTATTTTTATTCCACCACAAGTTTTATTATTTGTTATGACCCCAGGCTCATTTGAACATGAACCCGGTGGACTGCAGGCTAAAAACGCTCATCTACTACTGCGCACCATTCTTTTATCCGGGGAGAGGAAACGAGGGAGGCACGTTTGTATAACCAGGTTATGTCGGTGCTACCGCGAGAAGGCGTGCTTCCCTAACACCGATAACTAGATAAAACAGGTAATTTCTCATAAGCTTTCTATTCAGTGCCCAAAGATGTGCACAGAGGAGTATCTGCAAGATGAGTACAGTATAATTTCAAACAACAAAAATACCCTTCTAACCTTATATTAAAATATAATAGGAAAGCAGTAAAGACTCACACGAGAACAGAGACGAAGAACTGTTGGAGAATAGAATAATTTTACCCAAGCCCTGTGCAGCCGAGACAGACGTAATTATACCTGCTAATATTAACTGATGGCAAATTCATTAAAAGGGTGAAAAGGGGCGATATAAAAGAGATGGGGTGTATATAGACTTCCTTGTGTTATGTGATGCGGTGTATGTGATGAAACTTTCCGTCGTGTGGAGGAGTATCAGTATCAAACTAAATAATAGAACTTTTGACCCAAACAATGTCACGGTAATACACATATCTGATATAGGTCACGGACTGTAACAGACTGAAATAAAATTATAAGTTTCAACAATTTCTCGAAACGTTTTGATATGAAGTAGTCTAAATCAGCAATGTGTAATACTACAAGTCAGAATAAAGGCTTTTTTACGAATTATAACGAACGGACATTCGAGCTAAATATTTATATGTACGTTGTCAGCATCTAGGTATAATTGTTGCCGTTGTCACTTCACCATAGCATTTGGTATATCAAGAGGTTCTGACCTGACGCAATATATGTTATTCTAGAGTAAGTTTTTAAGGTGAAACGGTGAATTAATTTGGGTCCCACTCTGCATTAGGTGTATCTCTTCATGGCTGGAACAGTCTATGGAGAAGCTATAATATATTACTTTGGTGTTTTTACACTTACATGACCCAAAATTATCGTCTTTCTGTTACCGGTACTTAATTCACATGCCTAAATGAACGGAAAAAGACAGTATTATAGATCTACATCCTTTCCACAGCACTTCTTCCTGACTAGCATCCTATTCCAGTGTTAATCTGTTGCTATACCTCAGCATTCAAGGAGGAGAGATGGCAATTTAAGGCAAAGTTGGAGTAAATATATGTATTTATATATATATATATATTAATTTTCATTACATACTGTACAAATCTCTCACAGAAATAAAGGAATACACTTACTCTATGACGACCACGCCGTTCTCCACCGAGGGTATAGGGTCCTTGCACATGTTCTGCGGAAGGTTCTTGCTGTCCTCACATCTGTTGCCGAAAAAATCACCGGTGCAACGACAGATGTTTGGGGCGATACAGGTGCCCCCGTTGAGACATGGTTGCCTGCAGTGCGGCCGGCAGGTGTTACTAGGCAAAAGGACCCAGGTGTTGTTTCTGCAGGTATATTCCCGCAGCATCTGGCCAGAAGAGAACCGGTAGCCACTCAGGCATTCCCCAACCATAGTGCCGTGCCTGGAGGAGGAGAGAGAGGCTTGGGTCTGACAATCAATAAAGCACCCGGCTTCGATACCAGGCTGGTGCAAGGAACAGACAGATGATCTGAATTTCGTTAAAACAGGCTGTTTTGTTTTTCTCTTGCTACAAGACCCATCGACATGTCACAAAAACATCCTGGCTAATACAATCATTCAGTTTCTAAATGAAACAGCCCTTGCAATAATTCAGTACCGGTATGGACTAAGCTTTAGTGCCACCGTAGTGACATGTAAAGGTGTGTGGTAAGAACGGGGTCTGCTGGATCTCAAGGAACAAGATATCAAGTCTATACTCAGAGTAGGATCTCACCTTCCCCCCCTACACACACACATAAAAAAAATAAAAAAAAATAAAGTGCAGTGGATATGAGAGGGATGGCTGGAAATGAAGCTTACAGTAAAACAGATGAGTTCACGAAACATTAGAGAGGATATAAATGTCACTGTCACAGTAGGAATGTGGACAGAGAGAGAGAGGGGGGGGTTCTGATATTAAGTTACATACAACAACAAATATCAAAGCCGCATCTCATCCCATTACCGAAAAAAATGCCATATATATATGATCATCAAATGTACTCGTCTTGTTCCTAAATGGCAAACTAGATATAGCCTCGTAGCTTCACTAATTATACCTTGCATATCACCCGCTGTATAAAAATCAAATTTAAGTGCATATACCTGAAATATCGCAGACTTACAATATACATGTGATGATAAATTAGCTATCACAATTTCTCCCAGCACGATATTGATTCCCTTGTACACATGGAAAGTAAAGAGGAGATTGCAAGGAAGAGTGGTATGGCAGAAAGCAGTGTCTCAGCGATTGAGCGAGTGTTTTAGACGAGAGAGCATTTTTGTGGGATTTGGAGCAGACTGTAAGACCACATTGTAGTTCTGTCAATGATTAAAGGATAAATGACAGCACAGAAGGAAGCATCAGGACAGAAAACTTCTTCAGCGGGAGAAGTTGCACGAACTTAATAAAGGAAAGAATTGGGGGCACCTATCGACAGAGGGGGTATTTAAGTAATGGTGATGCAGTGGCTGAACTGGAAGAAACATTGACAATACCAAAAGAGGTAAGATGTAGGATAAGGAAGAAAGTGCGTGAAGAGAATAGATACAGTTAGAGGGAAAGCGCAATCGAGTGAAGAGGTGGGTGATGCAAGAGATTACAAGAAAAGAGGAATATCAATGAAGCAAAGGGAAGGAAGAGGTCGAGAGACAGAAGAAGGATGTATCCTATAGGCGAGTAAAACGAAGGGGAAAAAGTGTGGTAAAGAAAAATCAGAAGAGAAAAGATATAGCCTTTTGCAGACAGTCCACCTGGATAATAAACAGATTTATCGTTTAAAAAATGCTTGGCAGAAGATGTAGAAGGAATGAAATGAGAGGAATGGGTAGCAGTTTGTTACTGGAAAGAAGTGAGGTGATAAAAGGGTGGAGGAAGCGAAGATGTAGAAGCAAAGAAGTGAGAGGAATGGGTTGCAATGTATCACTGGAAAGAAGTGAGGTGATAAAAGGATGGAGGAAACAGTTACGAGATATGGTAACTGATAGAAATGCGATGACAATGGGAGAAGATGAATGAGAATGCAATGAGAAATCAAGAGAGTGAAAGTATTCCCAGAGATTAAACTCAGTACAGGAACAGCAGGAGGTGTGTATGAAGTTATTGGAGATGGGTTGTGTGGATATCGAGCAGTAACAGAGTGGATCCAGAGAATGCATAAAGTTGTAAGGATACAAAGGAGAATTCTCGATGACTAGACGAAAGGTGGACTAATAACCTTAATTAAGCAAAAATGTCATGACACGATAAATGGGGACCTCATGGCTGTATGCTTTCTTAACATGTTACGATTCTACAAACTAAATCCTCGTAAAATGAATTCCGACTAACAGATCAGCAAAGTACGGTTTGTATATTATGGGAAAACAGATTAATGTTAATACCTCACCTTTCATAAACCTTTCCATTTGGTAACGCAGGTGACATGGCAAATGCACACGGTTTCGGAGCTGGTGTGGTGGTTGTGGTTGAAGGTTTTGTGGTAGTGGTGGGTGTAGTTGTGCTGGTGGTTGTTGTGGTGCTGGTAGTGGTGGTGCTGGTCCTGGTTGTGGTAGTGGTGCTGGTCGTCGTAGTAGGTTTCTCCAGCTGAAGACACTCCGGAACTTCACCTTTGCCTAGTCCTACGAACTTCCATTTACCGTTCTCGCAATAGAAGTCTACTTTGCTGCCCCATGTAGACGTATAGCCATGAAGACACGTTATGTACCCGTGGGTCTGACTGTGAGAAGAGCATGAGGTGAGGGCAAAACTTGGAGTGGATGGGGCTCAGAAACAGCAACAGGAGAAGTATCAACAGAGTGCCCAGCATATATGGACCACACATTCATCCTTTCAGCCAGGTAAAGCGTATAGCAGGCAACAGTAATACGCATAAGTCTCCTGGTCCATACAACACAAATCTCATAGGGCACAATATGATTCTCCTATCTTTTTCAGTGGAAACAATCAGAGGGTAAAAAATGCATTTTTTTTTTTTTACAAATCCATTTATCTCGTAAACAAACAATGCATGAGGAGCGAATGATAATAAGAACAATAATAATAATAATAATAATGATAATAGTAGTAGCAGTAGTAGTAGTACTAGTAGCAGTCACAGTAGTATTGGTAGTAGTAGCAGAAGCAGCAACAGTATCAGTAGCGGTAGTAGTGGTAGAATAGTAGTAATAGCAGAAGTAGTAGTAGTAGTAACAGAAAAAAATGAGTTACTTGAGGAAAGCATGCGAGAATTGTCTTTATAAAAACAGTTAAAAGAAAGAACGCTACAACCATGATCAGGTAACTGTGAGAAGCTTGGATTCATTGCACTTAAAATGCTGGAGGCAGAAGGAAATTTGAAAGAAAGAATGAAGTATACATGAAGGACTTGAGGTATCGGGTTAATTCCGTCAAATGACTGTAGTACAGCTTTGGTCCAGAATGAAATGGTGGCCTTTGATATGACATGCGTAACAGCAAGAGTTTCAAAAGATGTATCATCAAGAATATACACACAGTGAAACTAGGTCGCTAATGATACACCACTGACGGAAGCCTTCCTGAAAGATGGGAAGATTATATATAGAGAGGTGCATTAAAATATTCCTGTTGAGGATAGAATCGAAAACACTAAATATGCAAGAGAGTAACTGCTTCAGTATGACGATACATATTTTACTCTTCCTGTTTACAGTGGATATAATTCAGCTTCACAGAAACTTTTTCAAATAAATTATATAAATACAACTTTCATTAACCCCAATAGTACAGGAGTCACTTCTTAAGTTAAGTATAAAT
>JAGKTI010016538.1:4641-19357 GCA_018397915.1 Birgus latro
TTTATAAAAAGAGGTTTCTTAAGATGAGTAAAATCGTCTGCTGATAACAGGATTTTAATGAACAAGTACGTCATCGTAGTGAAGTGACTGGATTTACTGACCTGACTCGACTGACTGAGACATGACTAAACTGAGACGACTCACTGAG
Source organism: Birgus latro (assembly GCA_018397915.1). NCBI lineage: Eukaryota > Metazoa > Arthropoda > Malacostraca > Decapoda > Coenobitidae > Birgus > Birgus latro. Next base: position 4,790 of record JAGKTI010016538.1, read on the forward strand.
ATACAAGACACACACGACCCAATGCACTGACCCAGTGACAGGACATAATGGCTTTTGACTGACTGCCATTTACATGCCTCTAATTACTTACTTTCCAATGAAACTGACCTATGAATCGTAGTGACTGACTATACCTGTAACCTGATTATATTAATAGGATTAGCCTAGTCTAGTTTCCCAACCATTTATTACATCTAACAGGCCTGGTCTTACTGCCAACAGACCTGAATTCCCCTTTACCTTTATTTTTTTTTCTTTCCCCTCGGTGACCTGCACATATAACGGAACCTCCCACTGAATGATCAAATTGTGTACAAAACCCAAATGACCTTTTTTTTTTTTTTTTTTAAATACATATATATATAATTATACTAGTGAACTGAGTTGCATTAAACTGAATGAACTGACCCGCTGTCTTCTGTTTCTTGACACCCTTCAGTACAATCACGGAGAATTACTTTGTACGTCATTGATAATTATGTTAGTTTATTCCCCTGATCAATAACACAAAGATCAATGATGACTCTTAATCCCTAACACAAAGATCAATGATGACTCTTAATCCCTTTATTACGTTTTTTTTCTTCAGATGATTTTATTGAGGTTAGGGGCGACACTCTGAATTGGAAGGGTTATGTATCACTTTCAATAACCCCTCCTTCCTAACCTGAATAAAATCGTCGGCAGGATGCTTGAGTAAAACAAAAAATACGTCATCGTAGTGAAATGGTTACAGCTACTACTGAATATCTGACTGACTGACTGACTTAATGATTAAATAACAATCATAACAAAGAACCAAAACAGCAAACTATGAGCAAAATTACTGAAAAAATCTGCTTATCAGTGCGACTAAATACCGTTGTCACAAAGGACCTGACGTGAGACAAACCCGCTCTTCTGAAGAACGGCCTTGCCCCAGTTGGTGACTCAACAGTAAATCTGACCTATCACTATGTCAACTTAGGAAGAAAACTGAGGGAATTGGGAAATGCATTGACTCCCAGCCTGACTTACTGTTCGAAGAATGATGAACTAATTTGACTTAACTGGTATGACACGACTGGTGAATTGAGTACTCCCTCCCGTAAGCAACAACACTGCTGCATGGGCTGGCTGACACCTGACAACCTGACAGACGACATAACTGACTGCAAGACGACCAGCACCTCCTAGCAACTTCCTGGGACCACTATATACTCGGTATCTTGTTGAAGGTTCACTGTTTATGTTATTTTTTTCCAGTATATATGTATATATTTTTTAAGCACCATTATAATTATTTCTTCAGAATCCACTTTCCCTTTCACCTTAGTTGAAGGCAGCTGAAATGACTGTCTGACTGACCGACTTACTGCAAGAGTACTATTTACGAACCAGTTGAAATTTCAAATATCTTTGGACGTTGCTATCACATATTATTTTCTTTCACTTCTCAAAAAATTCTTACTACCTATCCTACTATCTACAGTCCACAAAGTAAATGCAATCAGTACTTTCATACCTGCTGAAAAATCTTATAATTTTGACTTTATTTTTCGATACTTTACTGTCCCACCTCCAGGCTACAGATTAGAGGCTGAGCTGGATCACTACTTAATTACATCTTAAAATCTCCCACTGATGGTTAACTAAGATAACTACTTACGAACGCCATTAAAATCTCCCTACCTTCCCGTCTTACCTTCTCCCTACTTTTCTCGACGCTCCCCTAAACCTTTTCTCTTCCATACATCCTGCCATCCACCTTTTCCATTTACTGAACTCAGCATTTGACTCAGCCATTCTCCCATACACCTCTCCCCTTTTTTAATTTCAACCTTTCTTTCATCCATCCCGCCATCAACCCCTTCCATGATATTTTTCACCCCCTTCCCCATCCCCTATGCCCTGTTCATGAGGTCGGTGTCCAAGGTGGGTGGGTGGTGGTGACGAGGGCAGTCCACAGCGGTGGCCCCGTCAAGTACAAGGGAAGCATATCTGAGACAGTCCGGTGACGCTGGCTCCTGGAGGCCCCGCGAGACGGTGTGAGAGTGCGCTGTATATTGATCCTAAAGATTATAACACACCTTGCATGACCCCCACAACTGTAGTCATAATTAACCCTATCAATACGGTGATCCTACAATGAACCCCTTCAATACGGTGAACCTACTGTGAACACGTCACATGCGCAACTGTAGTCATGATTAACCACTTCACTACATTCATCCTACTAACTGTACATCCTTGCACAGATGTACGCACGACCATAACTAACCCCTTCAATACGGTGACGTCTTTTCTATAACTAACTCTTGCTGCCACTACCAGACGATTTCATTCAGCCTCGGAGAACCATCTGGTAGTGAAGGGGTTAATGAAAGCTGGATGTAACCTCTTCAGTTCGAAAAGTGTGCCTTAATGTGAATACTATCGTCTGGAAACAGCAAGACTATATTGGACAGTATGTTCTCGGGCTGAAGGGGTTAAGTTAAATAAAAGTTAGTTCTGTTACAGTTACTTCACAGAACATATATAAGAGCTATATATAAATAATTAATGCATAAGCCGTAAATGTTGTCCTTCTGCAAAAAAGAAAGCAAAATAAGATACACAAATTCTGTCATTCACATTTAATCTTTCTCTTGGTAAACGATTAGACTCGAAAGGCGAGGTTGGTTAATTTGAGTATTTTTCGACGCAAAAATACGAAGAATTAGTGAGCCTTAAATCTTGTGAAAACGTCATGGACCAGACAATAACATTAACCCCTTCAGTTCGGGACGATATTTCTGTTTCCTTTTTGCTGCTGCCAGACGATTTTATTCAGTTTAAGAGAGGTCTTTGGCAGTGAGGGGATTACTGAAGGCTCTATCTAACCCTTCCAGTTCCCTAAGTCTCTTCCAAGCTGAATGAAATCGTCAAGAGCAGCAAGAATAAGCCAGAAACAGACATTACTGAAGGGGTAAAAAAAAAAAAAAATCCCCTGTCACTGTTACCTGGGTGAGCGAAGCAGCATCTCACCCGGGTCAACCACTTCAGGGAGAGGTTAAGTCAGGTTGGGTCAGGTCAGGGGTCGTTTAATTGCCTCGCATTTTCATGTAATTTTCAATCATTCTTCTTACAACAGTCAATCAGCTAACTGTTTCTCATAGCATATACAGTACTTACAACCTGACCAATTGTTAGAGGGAATAGGGTGATGATGATGATGATGATGATGATAACTTACACATAAATAAATCCTGCCATAAATAATAAAAATCAATCATTATCAAATCCAGCAGAAAATCAGTTTTAGAGCTTACTCATCAACATTATTACCTCACAGTGATAAAAAATGAATAAATAAATAGAGGAAACCAACAACTTTTCCACGATAACTAAGTGCCTATTAACATATCGAGCAACAGCGCCCCCTCACCCCATCCTCGCATAATGTAGTTCTTTCACCTAAACTTGGCTCAAACTTCCGCTCCTTCCCATCTAAGTTCCTGTAGCTCCCTGGCAGAATTAGAATACAAAGATTATGCATCGTTTCCACAGCACTTCCTCGTGATTAGCACCGAATTTTAGTGTTAATCTCTTGCTATGCCTCGGGAGTCAAGATGAAGAGACGAAACGTATGGGCCAGGTAAAGGTGGACAGAGAACGGGAAGTCTGCAAGCACCTGATACTCCCTTACTTCGCCCTATGGAACGCATTTTCTCCCGTATGCCATTTTTATGTCCTTTTTAACAGCCACCTACACCGCAAAAATAGCCTCCAAGAGAATATTAAACGTATGGGGAAATAAATCGACTAGGAAGAGGTGCTAGGGAGCTTCCTTAACCCTTTGACTCCGGTGACGTCTTTTTAAGTGTTATTAGTTTATTTTTGTCACCAACGGACGATTTTATCCATCTGATGAGAAACCCAGTTAAAACAAAACGGTCGGAAATAAATCACCGGTGTTTTTTCACCACAAGAAGTTTCCCTCAAAACTTAATATAATCGTCTGAAGGTAGAGCAAGAATTAGCTAATAAAAATAAAAAGACTTCACCGTACTGAAAGGGCTGAGCGACGAGTCATTCCCGGCCCAGGAGTCAGTTCCGGCCCAGAAGTCAGGTCCGGCCCAGGAGTCAGTTCCGGCCCGTGAGTCAGTTCCGGCCCGTGAGTCAGGTCCGGCCCAGGAGTCGAGTCAGTTCCGGCGGTGCTCTAGTGTCAAAAAAAAGTCTTCGTAGCGTCGTGAATCAAATATAAACGTGTTATTATTTTTTTTCCCAAGCACAGAGTTATCATATCAATGGTATTTTTGTAGTCGGGTCTATAAGGAGCGTGTTTGTAATATATATATATGGATTTTAGTCTGTAAGGTTGTACATCTTAGGGTGCCTGAGAATTAAGAGATGAGTCTAGTATTGTTGTCCTGGGTTAGATCATAATTTCCTTGTTCCTCGTTCTCCCTATTTTCTCCTTTATTAGTTTTGTCCAACAGTCAGTATACATACCTACTTACTATCCACCTACCTATCTTCGCACCCAATCGGTCTACCTACTTACCAATATGCTTACCAATCTAGTGCTTAGAAACCATCCTAACTACACATCTCTCCTCCCTTTCTACCCACATCCCTCTGGCTGCCTACTGCCTACCCACCCAGCCTACCTTCCACATCACTCCATCATCCTCTGCCCACACCCTTTTACCTACCTGTCTACCTACCAATCTATCAACCTACTTACCATCTTACCAGCCACAACTCTCCCTTCTTCCCCTACCCTCATCCCTTCATCTACCTACCTACCTACCAATCTATCTACCTACTTACTAATGTGCTACTGCACTTACCAATCTACTTACAGTACCTATCAACCTACTCTAACCACATCTCTTTACCTACCTACCTACCTACCATTGTATCTACCAATATACCAATGTGCTCGCTAACCAACCAACCTACTACTCACCAACCAATCTACCTACCTACCTACCTAACACGCCTCCCTCCTCTCCTCTACCCGTACCCGAACAATCTACCTACCTACCTATCTACAATGCCTCCCTCCTCTCCTCAACCCACACCTAAACAATCTACCTATCTACCTAGCTACCACGCCTCCCTCCTCTCCTCTACCCACACCCGATTCATCTGTGCTGTTACCTTAAGAGTCGCTGAACTGTAGAGTTGGGCGCCCAGTCATGTGAAATAAAATAAAACATAGAAAGAATACTGGTTTGTTTTATTTTTGAGTCCTTTTGAATTAAGGTATTCTTAAGTTATTCTCTCTCTCTCTCTCTCTCTCTCTCTCTCTCTCTCTCGACCCAATCCCAGAGTTAATTAGAGTCGTGGCAACAAACACGCATCAATTTCTGTGTGTCACACCAAACATAAAGCATAAAAGAGACATCCTTGGGGAAGTAAATGGTTTCCTTGGCAGAAGACGAAAGCAAACAAAAAACGATGATACAAAAACTGTAATATACGATGATTTTCACAATGAACACTACCAAACCACACATTCTTCACCTTCTTCAGATGGCCTCGTCATGTGTGTCAGAAATCATTGGGTCATGGGCGAAAAAAAAAAAAACACCATTTTACGTCTTCTTAAAGCATCAAGAGAAGCGAGAAATAAACCAGGGAGAAGCATGAAAGCGGAAAATACGGCAGCCATTCAAGTATCGAATATATGAAAGAAAATAATAAAACCGTTCTGGATATATATAAAGAAAAAAATATATCAAGAACCGTAGAAATCTCAAAAGGAGAAAATAACATAAATATTGAACACTACAGCTCAACAAGAAAATAAAACACGAATGAGTAAAATACAAAAATAATCAGAACAAATACTAAAATGAATCAAGAACAAAAGAAAATCATATAAACACTTACTTCGCCTCATCCTCGGACTCCAGTTCATTAGGCGGTGACCTAGAAACACAGAAAAGGCTAATTAACGTCACTGAATATAGTCGTTTGATAGGTATGTTTTTACAGTTATTGGTGATTATACTCATTATGCTTCTTCATACTTCCTACCATTATATCATTTTGTTCTTTCATCTGCCTATCGCCCTGTGCCTTTTAATAGAAATAATTATTACCTCTTGCTTCATTAATCATAATTTCCATCATTATTATTTTTTACCTGTTTCTTTGTGCCTTCATCAGTGGCTCGTTGTAGTAATTATTGACATTTTCTCTCTTCGTCTCCCATCTATATTTTCTCTGTTGACTTTATTAGTACTTAAATTTTCATGCTTCCTTTATCAGTGTTTCTGTCATTATCTGCATTTTCTTCTCTCTCTCTCTCTCTCTCTCTCTCTCTCTCTCTCTCTCTCTCTCTCTCTCTCTCTCTCTCTGCCTTTATATCAGCAATCAATATACCCTTCATACCTCTTATTGTAATTCCTGATATTAATGATTTCGCCTTCCATTTATTTCTCACTATGCCTTTCCTTTCCGCCTGCCTTCTTCCTTGCCTGTCTCCCTCTTCTTAATCCATCCCTGTCTACCTCCCTCTCTACTTCTCTTCTACCTCCCTCTCTACTTGTCTTCTACCTCCCTCTCTACTTCTCTTGTCTACCTCCCTCTCTAATTCTCTTCCCTCTCTATTTCTCTTCCTCGTTCCGTCCTAATATGTATAAATGACACTGATAAAGACGTGTTGCATGTTATCAAATTTGGCTGATGTTACAAAAACCTGAGTGTATTCATCTTTACCAGGAAATAATAATAAGATACCTTGATATTTGTTCCTTAAGTTCAAGCATACCAAAATAAATGTAAAAGTAAAGTGTGAAAAGACCGGGAACCTTGAGAACGAACGTCAAGAACAAAATTAAGGAACTATGATAAGAGATTTAGACCAAACCATCAACGAAAGAGGTAGTTAAGAAAGCCAACAAATTAACTCCACAACTCCCTAAATAGAGCACATAAAAAAATATATATTAGTTCCACTTTGAATTATTCCTTAGTACGGCCATATCTAGAGGTCAGAGTTCAGTTTTGGTTACCATAAAAAAAAAAATGTATAGCTAGGAACGACATATTTGAAACGGTACCGAGGCAAGTATTTTCTCATCGGTTAAGGAAGCTTCCCAACACCTCTTCCCTAGCGATTTATTTTTAGGTGTGAGTGGTAAATATCCTTTTGTGCGCTTACTCACACACAGTACAGTGATACTGGAAGAATTTTTTTTTAACACAGAGGACGACAGTGAGGTGAAATAAACAAAATACATCTCTTAGGAAAAGGTGTTATGGAGCTGCCTTAACCGACGAGAATACGGACCACACACACACACACACACACACACACACACACACACACACACACACACACACACACACACACACACACACAAGGAACTCTGAAAAATCTACCTCCTCAGTCAAAACAAAGGCTACGAGGGGATCTAATGCAAGGGTATAAAACTGCTATAGGACAAGATAATATGCCAGCAGATAAACCCTTCACAACAGACTGGTTATACTGCATTTGAGGCACTAGCTATAAAAATTACTGGTGAAGCTGTCTAGGTAAATGAAACACAGCATTCCTTCCTAAAAAGAACTATAAACATATGGAGGAAAGAGGCCTGCGATGGGGTGGACGACGGTGCAGTATATACAGTATTTTGAGTATGATGCAGTATATATTTTTTGAGTATGATGCAGTATTTATTTTGAGTATGAAACAATTTATATTTTAAGTATGATGCAGTATACATTTTGAGTACGATGCAGTATATATTTTGAGTATGATGCAGTACACATATTTTTCACAGGACGAGTAACAATCTTTAAATCTAAAACTTTATTACTATTCTCATCCCATTCAAAGCACGTAGGGAACAACCACGTGCAAGATCATTATGCACTTAATGATCCTCTTTTTTACACATGAGGTCAGCGCAACATATATTTTTTCACTTAACCTTGTCTATAAAAATTCCGTCAAGTTTTCTCAGCACTGCATGGCGCTCCTTCTCACCTTTTACTGCCTGATTCGAGGAGACGGAGAGGAGTAAGACTGGGGGAGGGGGAGGGAGAAGGGAGTTTTGCTGTCTTAATCTTTAATCATAAAAAAAATGATGATGATGATAATAATGATGATGGTGAGATGATGATGATGATGATGATGATAGTGATGATGATGATGATGATGATAATGACGATGATAATAATAATAATAATAACATCCCATCCTGTAATCAAATGTACGGAAAAATATTAATGGCTATGTCTTTTTCTGTCTGCTTTTCTTTGTGTTTTAAACGTTTTCCCTTTCTTTTCCTACCTTCATATTTCTCCCCTTCCCATCCCCCCTTCTTCTTCCTTTCTTCCCCACCTCTCCTTGCTTTCCTCCCCATCTCTCCTTCTATTCCTCCCTACCTCTCCTTCCCTTCCTCCCCACCTCTCCCTCCCTTCCTACCCACCTCTTACCTCCCCCACCTCCCTACCTCTCTCTTCTTTGCTTTCCTTCTTGCCTTGCCCTGCCAACGTACCCTTCTGCCTACCCTCTCCCCTGTTTAACCTCTCCCCTGCCTACCCTCTCACCTTCCTAACCTCTCACCTCTTACCCTCCTACCTGTCCTTGTCTGGTCTTCTACTAGGTCTGCCTGCCTGTCTGCACGTCCTCCTTTCACTGTCCCTCCCTATCACATAGTTCACTGGTCATCCCTCGCCCTCTCTATCTCTATCTATCTACTACCTATCTATCTACCTGTCTATCTATCTGTGTGTGTGTGTGTGTGTGTGTGTGTGTCGATAGTAAGGACTTAAGGGGAATGGAAAGGGATAGAACTAAACTTAACGCCTTCACTGTGATCACGTGTTTTATTTTTCTACCCTCAGACGATTTCANGTGTGTGTGTGTGTGTGTGTGTGTGTGTGTGTGTGTGTGTGTGTGTGTGTGTCGATAGTAAGGACTTAAGGGGAATGGAAAGGGATAGAACTAAACTTAACGCCTTCACTGTGATCACGTGTTTTATTTTTCTACCCTCAGACGATTTCATTCAGCTCAGGAGAGGCTTTTCGAACTAGAGGGGTTAGCTGAAGTCCTCATGAACCCCCTATCAGGGCGTTTTCCTAATCTGAATAAAATCGTCTGGCAGCAGCAAAAATTATATATAAAAAAAAGTTCTTGGTAAAACTTAAATCTCTGGTCTGAAGGGACTGAGAAGAAAGAAGTTAATATGACGACAACTGGATATATTTTTCTTTTTCTTCAACTTTTTTTTTCAAATGACCAAGAGCTGACAAACAAACTCTGCAGCAGAAGTGTCGTGAAAACAGTAAGATGCAATACTAGTATACTGTTCTAATTTATGCCATACGATTTTATTTAGCTGAGAGCGAGACCTAGGAGCCTAAGAGTGTTGGCTGAGATTGGTAAAAGCGAGTCAAAAATGGATTTGTGGCTCATTTCACAGGGGACTTTATTTATCGCTTCTCCTACGTTCACATCTTCCTCTTCTAACACTTACAACCTCCCTGCCTTCCCTTCTCCTCATCGTTTAGTTTGTCTGCCTCCCAATCCACCTCCCTTCTAATTTGCTTACATCCCAACCTACTTAGTTCCAAATCTACCTGTCTTTCACTTCCCAATCCCCCTGCCCCCTTACCTTCCAGTCTACCTGTCTCCTTCCCTCCCAATCCACCTACCTCTCAATCTACCTGCCTACCTCCAGTCCTAACTGCCTCCTCACATGCCTGTCTGCCTGCCTGATTCCTATCCTGTTTATGTGGCCTCTCATTTACCCTGCCTACCTTGCAACCTGCCTACCCTCTGTCCTACTTGGCTTCCAACCTAATTACCTTCTGTCCTACCTGCCTTCCAATCTAATTACCCTCTGTCCTACCTGTCTTCCAACCTAATTACCGTCTGTTCTACCTGCCTTCCAACCTAATTACCTTGTCCTACCTGCCGTCCAACCTAATCACATTCTGTCCAACCTGCCTTCCAACCTAATTACCTTCTGTCCTACCTGTCTTCCAACCTAATTACCTTGTCCTACCTGCCTTCCAACCTAATTACCTTCTGTCCTACCTGTCTTCCAATCTAATTACCTTCTGTCCTACCTGCCCTCCAATCTAATTACCTTCTGTTCTACCTGCCCTCCAATCTAATTATCTTGTCCTACATGTTTTCCAACCTTATTACCTTGTCCTACCTGCGTTCCAACCTAATTACATTCTGTCCTACCTGCCTTCCAGCCTAATTACCTTGTCCTACCTGTCTTCCAACCTAATTACCTTCTGTCCTACCCGTCTTCCAACCAAATTACCTTGTCCTACTTGTCGTACAGCCTAACTATCTTCTGTCCCACCTGCCATCAAACCTGCCTGCCTACCTGTATCTCATTCCTGTTTTCTATCCCGCCCATCTAGACTTCTCTCACTCACCCTGCCTACCTCCCGACCTGCCTACCTTCATAACCTGCCCACCCCTGTCCTACCTGCAACCTATCCTGCCTGCTTGCTGACCTACCAACCTTCTAGTCAATATATCCTGACAGTGATAGCAGGTAGAAGCCTATTGTGGTGTGTGTGTGTGTGTGTGTGTGTGTGTGTGGCCAAAAGCTAAGTATACAGGGTGGTCCATACATTACGCACCTTATTTCTTGCGTGCTCTGGGGACGGCCCTGTCAACACTGCCAGTGTCTAACTTCCATCGTTTTCTGCTTCCCATAACGCTTTTTATTTTTACTGAGTCTGCTTCTTAAAATTGTCTCCGTGGCTGATTAGTAACTTCATGAGCAGCCTAAATGTCTGATCTTCCCACACCCGCGGACTGAGCCGTATCCCCAACACACGACAGGAAAGTGCAATTTACGGATTCCCCCCCGTCCTTGATGTAGTGAAAAATGCAAAAGAATGTGACTCTGCCTGCTCATGTTGCCTCCCTCACCCTCCTGCTCGCCTCCATAACCTGCTTACCTCCTGTTCTGCCTAACTCTTGTCCTGCCTACCTCCTGCCCTGCCTTCCCCCTGTCCTGCTACCTCTTGTCCTGCCTGCCTCCTGTGCTGCCTACCCCCTGTGCTGTCTACTCCCTGTCCTGCTTACCTCCTCCTGTCCTGTCTACCTCCCGTCCTGCCTACACCCTGTCCTGCAACCTCCTGTCCTGCCTGCCTCCCAACCTGCCCAACTCCCGTCCACCCTGTTAAATGTCCTGTCTGCCTCCCAACCTACCTACCTGGCTTAAGCCTACCTGTTTCCTCGCCTAATCTGTACCTGCCTCACCTCCCCCTCCTCCCTGCTTGCCTTCAACATGCCCTTCCCTCACTTGCATCTCCTCCTTCCCCTACTCTCCCCCCTATATCTCCCCCTCCCCCTACTCTCCCCCCATGTCTCCCCCTCCCCCTACCTTAACCCCATCGCTGCCACGGTCTACCTGATATAAAAAATAAATAAATAAATAAAGACTACAAATACCTCCACCTGGAAAACAAAAAATCTCTTCAACGTTGAATAAAATCGTCTAGTGGCAGCAAGAATAAAAAATAAATAACGCGATGGTACCGAAAGGGTTAAGTTTACGTATACTCGCTCTTACGTCACACGGGGTCGTATACTCGTGGTCTTAGGAGCCTCCCTGACACCTCTGCTTTAACAGGCAACCGCACCCCTCGATCAACCAATCAAGAAATCAAGCAGTAAGCATGAAACAAATCAACCAACCGATCAACTAATCAACCGGTCATTCTAACAGGCAAACAACCAAGAAACAAATCACGAACCAAGAAACCAACCAACCAGTCACCCAACCAATCAACCAAGCAACCAATCAACCAACCAATCAAGCAGCCGTCGCCTTTCCCCACTGCAAGCAAGGTATAGGGAGTCCTTGGGTACAGAGGCGGGTACTCACACACATACCAGAAAGTTGTATAGGAGTGGGTGTGGGGGGGGAGCTGTGAGGGTACGTCTCGTTTGACCCATTCAGCCCGATGACGTAAGTTTCTCTGACGCTTGGGTCACAAGTAGGCCCCGCATCAGTAACATGCAAGTAATTTCCTTGGCCAAGTTATTCTGTGTATTTTAACTTTAAGGTATGAAAGTAGGGCGATTCCAGGTAAAAACAAACAACCACCGTCATCACAGCTACCACCAATATCACTACCACCATCACCACCACAGCTACCAACACCACCAACCTCAGAACTACCACCACCACAACCACCACCACCACCACCACCACCAAAACTACCAACCATTTTCTGCTGAAATAACTCGTTTGTTCGCAGCATCAGTAAAGTAAGAGACATCAGACTGTAACTGTGCAACCCTCCCCCATTTCTCTCTCTCTCTCTTTCTCTCTCTCTTCGTGCAGAGACAAGAAACTCCACGCAAATGCCCAACCGCATTTTCCGTGTAATATAAGATATAGAATATTATCGAAGACAAATCACAAATTTAAAGGTATGTAAGAGTTGTACACAAAATTTAATACCCCAGCCCTTAACTACAACTATATATCAATAATTTGAGGCAGTTCTCGAAGTGTTCAGTCTCAACACTGAAAAGAAGAATCCTACGATAACAATCACCCAAAAGTGCAGAACATAACATTAATTATGGCCCTACAGTACTCTTTCAATGAAGTTTTTTCACTTTAACTTGGCCCAAATTTTCGTCTTTCCGAAGTTTATTTCACGGAGCTCAGTGGCAGAAAATAAACTTTCCCACGGTTTTATATCCTTTCAGTAGCGCTTCTTTGTTGCTAACACCACATTCTAGTATTAGTGTATTGCTATAAGTCATCATTCAATATGGAGGGATAGCGATTTTAGGCTAGAGTAGGAGAAAAGGAGCAGTGTAAATATGAAGTGCTAAAAGGCAGCCTGAGCCAACGAGAACACGGGCAGTAAACACACTCGTACCCTATCGCCTGTTATCTCGCCGGGCCGAACCCACACCGGAACCCACACCGGCGCCAACCACACCACTACCGCCGCCACCACGCCCTTGAACACGAGTACAGAGACAAAAGTACCTGGATTCCACGCCATTTTTTGAACACCCTCCCCCTCCTTGCCAGCTTAGACGGTCCAGCCACACCCAGGTTTGTTAATCCGCTGCCCATTTGCTGGTAAACTAGACGGAGGGGGTTGTTATAGTGAGACAGATATACCGCTGAGTGAGATTTGTTACTGTTGAGGGGAGACAGGATTTGCTGCAGTGAGACAGAAAAGGATGAAACTCAAATTACTGATGCAAGAGACGATGAAGCTTAAATGAGGGAAAAAATTAAATGGTGCAACTTGAATAAATGCGGCAAGAAATTGCTACAGCAAGAGATAAACGATGAAACACAAATTACTGATGTACGAGACGATGAAACTTATATAGCTGGGGTGAGAAATAAAATAACACTTAGGTAACTGAGGCAAAAAATTAATTGACACTTAAATAACGGAGGTAAGAAATAAATCGAAATTTAAGTAAACGAGGTAAGATATAAAATGATGCTTCAGTAAATAGGGAAAGAAATAGACTGAAACTGAATTAAATGAGGTACGGTACGAAATACAGTTATGAAACGTAACTCACGAAAGTAATAAATAAATTGATAAAGTTTAATTTCCTGAGGTAAGAGAGAAATTGACGGAAATCAAATTAATGAGGAAAAACTGAAATTGTCATGTCAGTCGCAAACAGGTAAACTAAACACCTGCTGAGAGAAAAATTGGTGGACGAGACAGACGTTACTGATACAGAAAACAGTAGAGTGGGGGAGAAATTACTGAAGTGGGGGAGGGATGGTGGATAGGGGGAGAGACACTGATGAAGCGGGGGAGATTAAGTTGGAGGGGCAAGAAATGGTGAAGTGGGAGTATATTAGTGAAGTATGAATTATATTTGTGGAATAGGACATAAATTTCTGGAGCTGGGGAAAAACTGATGGGGAGGGAGAAAATATGGAGTAATGGAAGCGACACTGTTTGAGTGGAATGCATAGAAATTATTGAAATGAGGCAGACTTTGTTGGGGTGGGAGGGAAGTTGCTGGTGTGAATGAAAGAGAAACTGAAAGAATGGCGAAGAAACTGCTGTTAAAATATGATAGTAGTGCGACAGAAGTTGCTGAGTGAGAGAGAAATTGATGTGTAAGACTGAGTGGTGGAGTGACTCAGAAACTGCAGTCAGATTTTGGTAGAGTAAAACATGTAAGTAAACAGAATACACACACACACACACACACACACACACACACACACACACACACACACACACTTCACCCAGCAACACACTAGATGTCACCACGCACATTTATACGTTCGTACCCCCACACCAGCAAAAAAAAAAAAAAAAAAAATCGAGGTCTTTTCTGCTAGGATGAACGTGGTGGCCCCAGTGAACTTTACGTGGGATAGGATGCACTAGGACGGCGGAGGTGGGCAAGGATAGGGGGGACAGGGAGAAGGGGGAGAGGGAATATGAGAGGGTACGGATGAGTGAGAGGGAAGGATTTGATGGGGGAGATAGGATACAAAGGGGAGTGTAAGGGGAAGGAGTGAGTGGGACGGGAAGGAATGGGAGGGAGGGAGGGAGTGGGGACAGAGGGGAGAGAAGCTAGGAAGGTTGGGG
>JAGKTI010016539.1:0-19357 GCA_018397915.1 Birgus latro
GTGTGTGTGTGTGTGTTAACAGAATATCTCCTCAGTGCTTTTGCCAATTATAGATCAAAAATGGCATATGCATTGTGTGTGAGTCTGAGAATAAAAATGGTTTGATTCTGGTGCAGAAAAATCAAAGGTCAGAAGTCAAGGGCCAAAGTGAAAGTTGTGATGACATTATTTCATGAATGCCTGATCTGTTTTGGATTAAAATGGGTTCATGTGTTATACACTGGACTGGGAATAATTGTATCAGTTTTAGTGACCATTGATTAGAGATCAAGACAAATATCATAGATAAAGATCAGAGTACCAAGCGTGGTTTTGTCTCATGAATACCTCATCAGATTTCAATTAAAGGTAAAACAGTTTGGCATACACCAATCAAATATCAAGGTCATGGGTTAAGATCAAGGTTTGAGAGTAAAATTGCAGAGCTCGCTGACCGTCCTCTCTATTTTGTTCCTGAAGTCATCAGACGATCAAACCAGATAGTTTCCATCAACCCCTTTAATACAAAGACATCCTTCATATATCATTCCTTTCCCTGTCAGGTAATTTTATTCAGTTTGGGAGAGAACCTCGGGAGTGTGCATATAACAAGACACACCACTAATGAAGCCAGAAGTAGCGTAAGCATATGAGTCACACTGAGATGCAGCAGCAGGAGGACGGTACACTCATGAATATTTCCGGCTTATAAGACCCACGTAATTCAGCAAAATGAGGAACACGAGCGGAAAACTTCGACCCTTTTTGCGTTCAAGGTTTAACGCGGGAAAAAGTTTATCTTCTCCTGTTTCTATGATAAGTTGGCGTGGAAGTTTACAGCCGCCGCCGTGCATTTTCCCAATATCTGCTCCAAAACGTGATAACTTGGACAAAACGTGAAGCCTTAGACAAAAACGTGATTACTTTGGCCATAAGTGATTCCCTAGACAAAAAATATGATTGCTTATACCAGAATGTGGCAGCTCACACAAAATAGTGATTCCTTCATCAGAAACATGATAAATTACACAAAACCATGATGACCGGTATCAAAATGTAATTCTGTAGACAAAAACGTAACAGCTTAGGCTAAAATAGGATAACTTTCACCAAAATGTGATTTTTAAGGAGAAATATAATTCCTTACACCAGAATTTGATAACTTAAGCGAAAATATGATTCCTTTGACAAAAACGTAATTCCTCTGATAAAAGTTTATTCCTCTGACAAAAACGTGGTTGCTCTGACAAAAACTTAATTCCTAAGATGCGCAAAGTTATGCCTGAGCTTCCATCATTTTAAGTATTCCACCAAATCACCTTTTATCTCTTCAATTAAGCAAAATCTGTTTAAAATGATATTCTTGCTGGTAACAGTAAGTTAACTTTGAAGAATGTCCTGATGAAGGAGGGATAAATGAAGACTACATGTAATGCTTCAAGTTAAGAGAATCTCTCCTAAACTGAATACTTTCTCCCAGAGACAGCCAGAAAAAAAATAATTTATGAGACATTTGAGGCGAGTGCCCAGTCGCTCGTTCCTGAGCGAAACTATTTAACCAATAAACCCAAACTAACACTCGGATGCACCCTTGTGAGCCTCTCTTGATTAGTGTCTTAGCCCACACGACTGCCAGGTGTCCATTTGCTTATACGGCTACAAATCAGCACGGTAACTGGTTTTCTGAGGTACAGGAAACCATTTGGTTTGCCGTTCAATGTAGTCGCCTACAGGTATGTGATGCTACATCAAGTAAGTGGATTGTGGGCAACCTCACCTTCAAGGGGGGGGGGGAACAGCGTAACGGCGGAGTTAAAGGCTCCAGTATATGATTTATCTTGTCTCATTATAAACCTTACACCACCCCAGGCTTTTAAGAATTTGTTTAATTTCAAAATTACCTAATATTAGCACTGCCCACTTTCGGCTTTAAGACAAAACATTCAACTGATGCGATATAAAAGGAATACCCTTATCATTAAAAATATCTGAATTTAAGCATTACACCATTCCGTCTTTAAAGGAACAAGCTTATTATTCGGTTTATTTCATTTTCAGAATTATACCGTTTCATCTCATCACAGTATTACAAACTAGAAAATATTTAAATTATACTCAACAGGCGAAGTTATTGAAACATTTTGACTGACTTAAAATATTTGATTTCATCACAGTAGTATATACTGCAAATATGTACAGTTGCAGAAATAACACGATTCACGTCATACCAAGACAGTGGGCAATCACTTTCGAAATCTAGTGATGCTATCTTGGAAGCAAAACAAGTTCCTAAGAATATTATTTAAGAGTTACATAACTTTTAGAGTATGAACATGAGTGATGTAACTGTACCTTATTCTCACAAGGCAAAGTTTATGATTCAGTCCACTTCATTCTTAAAACAGTGACAATTTATGACACGAGTACAGTTGCGAACAACGAATCACTCCATCTTTTAGTCGAACAATGATGAAACTTACACATATTTTCAAAAGTTTGTTTTGTGTCCGAAGACTGCAATACTAGTTTTCGAAAGTAACTGTTTGCTGACTCTTTATTTATCGCAAGTGTATCGATATTTATGTTGGCAGCTATACTACAAATTTCTTTCTACTCACCAGTTTTTATATAATGTGTTCTCTTTCTCTTGATTCTCTTTGTACGATCCGACTGGCATACTGAAGATGTCTTACCTGAAAAGGAAGAAAAAGAGTTTAGTAAGTTTGTTTTCATTTGTCAGAACTGGGTTACTCCCACAACTTGCATGCCAAGTTTTGGTAGCTAGGAATTTCCTAGTCCATAGTTTGGTATGAAAGTCTCTCTCTCTGGTTACAAGGACCACCTCTTATGTCCAACTGCACTTGGTCATCAGTTGAGCTGAAACAGGTTTGGGATATTAATTGGTCAAGTTAAAATAAATTCGCAATAATCAAGTTACCATTCTAGAATATGTTGATGGAAAAGCAACATGAAGCTTTAATTCCTACCATCCCAGGACGTCAACTCTATTCTTGCTCTCTCCAAGTGATTTTATTCAGCATGGGATACACTTTTCCAGTTAGAAGTGCTATATACTCTACATTAACCCCTTCGAGACTTGGGATCTCTACCATTCGGAATAAAATCTGGTCGTGGAAAGAAATGTTTAAAAAAAAAATGGTTTTAATGATGAGGGTGTTAAATATCACTTTGCATCATACTCATGTTCATCTTCGAGTTTTTCACTAGACTTGCTGTGGTTTTCAAAGTTTTTGATATTTGCACGGTACTGTAGAGGTACCCCTTTACGTGGAGGCACCGACAAGACCGAATGCTCCTGTTGTCTCTTTTTTCTGTTGCTACTACAATGGTCAATGCTTGCATCTTTCCTTCACTACGACGGGTGCGTACCACCCATCTGTCTGGAAGCAAACTCTCATCCCTTTTCTGTTCAGTTCTTTAATGCCGAGTTAACCGATACTCCCAGCCCTTCGTAAATGCAACAGATAATTCTGGAACTATCTTCCAATGTCTGTACTCGTATTTTCTCTTGGACATGACTTCCAGTTCTTTAAACGCAATGTGTCCAGGCATATCGAAATATATGGATCTTGAATTTTGTTCTCTCTTATTTTTATTATTATTATTATTATTGTTAGTCTCCAGGTGTTACATAGGTGGAGACTATTGTTTTCGCTGTTATTATTATTCTTCCCGTCTCAGAGTCTCACAACGATTCCAAGAGAACCGGAGACTGCGCAAGCAAGCTGAACTCAGGTTACGTGCCCTGATATAGGCCATTGCTGACAAAAAAAAGTTCCAAATCTTTTATGCACAGTGGAAGGGTACGTCAGAATGAGTCGTATCAATATTATGTTGTGAACGAGATAAATTGGTTGTATCTACTGGGGATTTCAATACTACCTACACGAGGTTATGTGTCCCAGTATGAGCCATTGCTGATAGAAAAAAAAATCTAAATCTCCCCAATGAGGTCAAGGTCATTGTAGGAGACAGTGGATGGAGACCAGTAGCAGTCGGCAGGACAGTTACGGAGTTCTAGTTATTATTATTATTATATTTATTATTATTAGTTATTTATTTTTATTAATATTATTTTCTCTTAATATTATTACCATTTTAATGTTATTATTACGGACTTCTAGTCTTTGGTATCTTCTCCCATCTATCCTCAGAGGGGAGAATGGTTCACTGCAGAGAATGGTAGCTCAGCCTGCAGTCCACCGGGGTAATGTTTACATCAGCCTGGGTTTGCAACTATTACTGTTATTAGATATTTGTATTCAAGTCCTCCCTACCCAACTGAACTGGTTCACATGAAGTGGAATACAGTAAGGATGTCAGACTGTGATATCGTGATGGGTCATAGATGACGATATTTACGTTCCTCGGACGATTGTATTTAGCTCTGAAGAAATTTGTGTGGCTGGAGGGGTAACATATAGCCTTCATTAACTTCTTCACAGACCGTGGTCCTCTCTAAGTTCCGTAAAATTACTCAATGTTCGCTTCATTAAGGTACGACAATACCATCCTGATGGAAGTGGTAAATCCAGCCCTCCCTCATACCTACACCTCTCTCTCCCGGTTGATTCATTACTCCCTTATACCTACATCTCTCTCTCTCTCTCTCTCTCTCTCTCTCTCATGTATTCCCAAGCTCCTGGTTTCCATTATTCAAACCCAGAATCCTCAAATACCGGCCAAGGCAAAGCTCTTGTTTTTTTGTTATTTTCATCCTCCACTGTTTACATAAAACTGGTTCTTGTGCAGTGGAATGTACGCTCTTGTTAGTCTGTTGCTGTTTCTGATGTGAATGTGTTTGTTTGGAAAACTTGAGAATGAAAAAAAAATCTACATACAGTATTAGCAAGTTTATAAGAGACTCACAAATTGTTTCAGTCGGAAACGTTCTTTATAGGCTGAATAAATTTCTTGGAAGGTTTGAAAATGAAATAAGAAAAAGTCTTGACAGTGAAAAGATTGACTAGATACTAGACTCACTGTTAATTTGAGTGGTTGGACGTAAACTCAACAATATCGTCCGCAGTTAGTAGAATTGTAACTTAAAAAAAAAAAGTCTTCACAGCAAGAGAGGGAATGGAGACAGACGAATTCCTGAAGCTGTTCCAGTAGAGAATGACTTTAGTTCCATCCTTCATCATTCTAACCTTTATCACAATATTTCTTTCTTAAGCCTTTTTCTTGCTTCATTCACTCTCTCTCCAAAAGAAGAAAGCTAGTTCATGTTGAAAGAGAATGTTATTGCGTTCTGTGTCCAGGATATCTTGCACAAAAGCACATATTCTCTGGAGTATGAACAGATTCGTCAAAATGCAGCCAAAAATTACGAGAAATGTAGCTGTTCTCGTATTTAAGGGTTATACGCCATCTTTTATAGTCCACCCTCCAAACCTTTTTCTCTCCTATTCTGTTCTCTTTTTTGCCTCTCCTCTCTCCCATGAGAACTTCTTTACACAGACTTCCTCTGTCGACCAATTAAAACTCGCCCGTGAAAATTACATCAGGACTGACGGAGAGTGTGGACGAAAATTGGAGGAAAATGTATTAGATCTGATTTCATTTTTAATTTTGATATATTTTCATTCTTTCTTTTTAGCTATGCCATTTCACGCACGCACACACACACACACACACACACACACACACACACACATACACACAGACACATAGCATTACAGATTCAGGCATACCGTTCCCTAAAACACACACACACACACACACACACACACACTACCTCCCATAAATAGACACACATTATTACCCTCCTATCTATTTAGCTCTTGATACTGTTCGTCGATCTTTAAGAGCTTTGGAGCAGATTTCCGTCTCTCTAAGGTTAAAACGAAAAACGTAAGGTAAGGTAAAATAAAAATATAAGGAAAGAATAAGATCGGCCTATTAACCCCTTTACTACCATTAAGTCCTTGCTAATTGTTCTGGATGCCAACTCCTAGCTCTTATTTACCCCCGCTCTGTTGTCGGGTGTACAGGGGCATCATTCCCTCTCCTGTGTGGTGTACAGTTCTCATGTGTGTGTGTTGGTTCGTCACATACAGCAGTTCTAAACACAATGAGTCCACTTCTTTGCATCATCTTCCTTTCCTCTCACTAACTCTCTTTCAGCTTTCCTCTCTTGCTTGCAACGTTGTACATCAGTATTTTCCATCGACATTTCAATGGTCATTGCTCCTCTGAACTCCCTTTTCACCTGTTACGTAGCACACAACCAACTACATATATTAATCCTTTTTCAGTCAGGTTATTCTAATGCAAGAGTTAATCGATGTTTTTCGTATATGTAAAAAACTGGTAAACTGTAAAACTATCATCCACAGTCTGTCTTTCCCTAAATCTATGGTCTCCAAGCTTTCAAACCTCCCAAAGTCAAGATAACTTTTTTATTCTGCTTAATACTGGACAGTTTTATTCAGCTAAGAGTGAATGATAGGTACCTGAGTTACTACTGCCACCTTTAAGTCTTTCATGGTTGAGGTAATTCTCAATTCTGGCCACCATTACACGATTATTACTCAGTTAAGAGTGAGTGCTAGGGGCCTGAGAGGGTTCGGGACAATGCATTTGGGCATCTTGAGATGAAAGAAGTTAACTGTGGCATATTTTTGTTAATTTTTCTTTGGATGGGACAGCTTTTGTTGGCTCTTAATCTTTCTTTTTCTTTTTTCCTTCCTGTCTGTCTTTTTTTTTCAAAGAAAATACTTTTAACAGGTGTTGGATATTCCTCGGAGTAAGAGGATTAAAACGAGGAGCCTCAGGAAATCAGTCTGAGGAGAGAATAGGTCGGATCCATGAGGCCAACGGAAGGCAAAGATCTGCACAATGGCGGCAGATCCGAAGGTATTTGTGTGCCAGATCAATACCGCCTTCAGGGCCGTGGCTGAGACACGGATCAAGGGTTAATTCCGGAGGCTTCATTCTCGGCGAAGCTTTACGGCAGCACCAAGAGCTATTACCTTCGCCTCCAGGGGGCCAAGAGTGGGTGTTGCAGGAAAAGGTCTGTGTACTCGCTTCTTAGCTGAATTTCAGAAATAGAATGAAATTATACGCACAAATAAAATTGAATTTCGTTATGTGGGATTGAAAGTATCGTGTGAACAATTTACGTCACAGTGAAATCAGAATAAAAACAAACAAAAAACAAATATAATAATATATTATGGAAAATGACGTAAGGCATCCAACATTCCCTTCCAGTGTGATGACGTATTGTTTATAAAATCTTGCTACAACACCAGACAATTTTCGTCAGCTCATGAGAACTCCAAGCTATGTTTCCAGTTTGAAGGAGTCTCTCAAGATGAAAATAATCGTTTGCTGGTGCCAAGTAAAGTAATAAAAAAAAAAAGTTGTTCAAGGGGCTACTTTTACCGTGGGCTACTTTCTAAGGGAGTCCATATTCCCAGTTCTGTGACATTTGCCATACTTCTTCTATTGGTCTCACTCAGTATCCCATTTATCATCCTCTGGAAATTCGTACTAGCTAGTTACGCTGGTGACAAGCTTTTTCTTACACCTGTTTTTCTCAGTTTCATTTTTTTTTTTCATAAATGATTCTTAGTTTAGCCCGCACTTTTTTTTCTCTCTTTCTCGTGGACTACTTTTGGTGGTTATTTATACACTTGAACCTGTACCACTTAACTAACCTTCCGCGTTACTCTAAGGATTGTATTCCATGTTGCTTTGGAGATTTCGTTACATCTCTTTCTCAGCTATTTATTCCACATATTATTTATCAGTATCCTCTTGTATGTTACTAATGAAAAATACGTGAATATTAAAACGATAAACACAATATACAAGACAAAGCTGAAGGACTTGTATTCCCATCTCCCAAAAAAAAAATCGCTAAGGGAGTGGTGAAACGAAGACTCCTATTGCAACTAGAATAAGACCCTCTCTCTCTCATCCCCATTTCCTCTCGCTTCCGTAAATGCATGGTAACTCACTCTCGCCTGACAGTCTCATTACCATTAATCAGGGAGTCAATACCAGACTGTTTGAGACTGCCACACCACACTGACCGTTGTGCACCTACTCTCCACATCCTCCTCCTTCCTCTTCCTGTTTCCTCTTCCTGTTTCTCCGTCTCTTCATGTTGTTTCCTCTCCACCCCACTGTCCCTGTCCCTCTATGTCTGTCTTACACACACACACACACACACACACACACACACACACACACGCCATTTAGAAGACAGGAATGATGAGAAGACGTACACGACTAGAAGAAGGAAACTGGGAAAGCGAACAAGAGAATAAGAGAGTAGCAAGGAAACATGAGCAGAAGATGAATGTGAATAAGAATAATGAAAGAACTGAATACTGAGGGAAAAAGAAATTATTTGTGTAGGATTCAGAGACGAACAACGATATTGCGAAAGAAAGCATTAAAAGACCATCATCATCTTCATCATCATCATTCCAACTCTATCTCATCATCATCATCATCATCATCATAACCCTTGTACATCATCGTCATCATCATATCATCACCATCATTCTAATCCTACATCATCATCATCATCATAATCATCATCATCATCATCGTAGCGCTATTTCCCATGAACGCTAGGCGGGAACGAGCCGAAAAATAGGAACGCTGTACAAGAAATAGTAGCCACAATAAACAACAAAAGAAATAGGGCTTTTAACAACATGACAGGAGAGACGTGTGTGCGTGTGAATGTAGAGACAGAAGTTTTGTGTGTGTGTGTGTGTGTGTGTGTGTGTGTGTGTGTGTGTATCAACAAGTCAATCAGTCACTTAATCTCTCTGTCTGTCTGTCTTTCTGTCTGTTTGTTTGTCTGTTCCTCACCAATCCAGTCTGTCTAACTTCTCGTTCCCATCACTCTTGACCTTTCTCTGTTATACTACCTTCTTCTTCCCTCACCTTGCATCTTCTCTCACATCTCTCCTCTCTCCTTACAAGTTATCTATCTCTCCTTTGTTTTCCTATGGTTCGTAATCTGTCTTGTGGCCCATTTCTCCCTAACTATGCTTCTTTTTTCACCATTTCTACCTGTGAGTATGTGTGTGTGTGTGTGTGTTTTGACCGTGTGTCTCACTGAACTCCATTTAACAGCACTCCCTCCCGTCGCAACACTCATCTCGGCTGTCATCACAGACAGGCTGACAGCAATGAAGAAAGACAGACACACACCACGCACGGACAGCACTATACCTTTAATACCACACACACACACACACACACACACACACACACACTCACACACACACGCATTAACACACACACACACACACACACACACACACACGACAAATACACACTGCAAAAACACACATCACACACATACGTACACACACACACACACACACACACACACACACACACACACACACACGACAAATACACACTGCAAAAACACACATCACACACATACACACACACACACACAAACACATACACACACACACACACACACACATACAGGTACAGACACACACATACGACACGTACACACTGCAAAAACACATCACGCACACACACACGCATTAACACACACACACACACACACACACAAACACAAACACACACACACACATTGTTCAAAAGAGAAGAACATGAGAAAACGTGACAGACTAGAAGAAAATTGATAAAGCGAACATAAGAACAAACGAGAGGCGAGGAAACGTACAGGCGAAGGATGCCAAAGAAGGCATGGAAGAGATGACTATTGAAAGAGAGGAAGTGACAGTGGTCAATGTACTGTACTGTATGTTTTCTTTTAAGCAGCAGAAGGATCTTACCAACTCAGCTGGTATTACTCCAGTTTGTTTTCTGTGTTTTTCTGACCATTTTCACGACGGTAAACAATTATTTTCTGATTACTGTCCTCCACTCCCTTTGTTTTTATCATGTTGCTTATGATATCACCGATGTTTGTTGCTAAAACTTATTCTCATCTTGGCTGAATTAGATTAGGTTAGGTTAAAATGCTAGGTTAGGTCAGGATAAATTGTTAGGTTAGGTTAGGATAAATTGTTAGGTCAGGTTAGGATAAATTGCTAGGTCAGGTGAGGTTAAATTGCTAGGTTAGGTTAGGTTAAAATGCTAGGTTAGGTTAGTATAAATTGCTAGGTTAGGTTAGGATAAATTGTTAGGTCAGGTTAGGATAAATTGCCAGGTTAGGTTAGGATAAACTGCTAGGTTAGGTTAGGTTAAATTGCTAGGTTACGTTAGGTTAGGTTTCGTTAGGTTAGCTTATGTTAAAAGGTAAGGATATGAAGTGGTACTAAAAGGCGACCTAGATGTATGTTGGAGGTGTCCGCCATTGCACTCGAGAAACAGTCGATGCACCCGAAAAAAACATGGCTAAAAACAACAGGTAAGGATATATAAAACGTTCATTTGCCATCCCCAAAAATAACCAGAAAAATATAACAGATTATCTCAGGAAAAAGAACTGATTTGGTAAGGTGACTATGCTGCTTATGGTAAAGTGAATGTTTACCGGGTGAGTTGTGTGGGGCTGTGAGATGAACAATAATACAGACAAAAGTATTAAAAGATCATCATCATCATCATCAACTTTAGTATCATCGTCATTATCATCATCACTGAAACATTACCTCCTCCCCCTCCTCCTCCTCCTCCACCATCATCATCATCATCATCACTTCGGTCTTTCACAATATCATTAAGTGTGCCAAAAAAAAAAAAAAAGGAACGTTGTACAGGATATAAGCTTCAATAAACAAGAAAAGAATTAGTGTTCTTGAGTATATGACTGGAGGGAAGTTGTGTGTGTGTGTGTGTGTGTGTGTGTGTGTGAATTAGTCTCCCTCTCTCTTTCTCTCTCTCCCTCTCTGTCTGTCTGTCTCTCTCTTTTGACCACGTCCCTCACGAAACTTCATTAAACAGCACTCCCTCCCGTCGCAACACTCATCCCGGCCGTCACCACAGACAGGCTGACAGCAATGAAGAAAGACAGACACACGCCACGCACGGACAGCACTATACCTTTAATAACACACACACACACACACACACACACACGTACACACACACACACACACACACACACGCACACACAATTCTTCATAAATATATAAGAACCATAAAGACACAAGGACCCACATGAATCACTGACAGCACACCTATAATATCACAAACAAAGAAACGCCTCGCAAGCATACAACTCTAGAAACACACAGCACTGCACAGGGACACAACTCCACAAATGCATAAAAAAAATCCGGAATATACACGGACCCACGCCACACATAGAGCATAATACCTTTAATACCACAAACACACAAGTGCGAATCAAACATACAACCCAGCAATGACATGACCGCCATGAATACAAACTACCGTACACATCATTAATGCCATAAACTACCCACAACATACATCAATCACACAAAACACAGAGTCACAAGCACACAGACACAATGAACACAAGACCACATAAACCTACATCATAACAAAATTAATGCCACAAACTCACAGACACAGCACAAACGCAAATCTGAGTAAACACCTAGAAATGCGAAAACATACATCGATAACATCCACGCATACCACAGCTCCACAATATCACAAGCAAAAAAATACTGCACAAAAACACACAATCCCATGAAAACACAGACTGGCTCAGATACAACTAATAACACACCACAAACACATCAGCAAAGAACATAAAAAGCACACAATCCCACAAGCAGTTAATCACCAAGAAAACGCACAATACTGCTTGACTATAAACACAACGAGCACAATAACAACAATAACAACCACAATGACAAAAACACTAAGTAAAAAAAGGCACAAACGTCGTGAAAACGAATATCAAAAGCACAGCGGAGCCCATCAACACAACATAACCCATCAACACCACAAACTCCATCAACACCACCATCACCACAGGCACCACATACGCCATAAACATCACAATACCATCACCACAAGCACCACATAACCTATAAGCATCACAACACCATCATCACCACAAATACCTTAAAAAAAATAGATAAATAAATAAACACCACGAAGACCATCCAACGCTACAAGCACCATCAGTATAACAAAGACAGTGACTAAAAAAAATCATCTTTCCCTTCAAACCCACAAAACCCACAATCACCTCGCACTCCATTACGGTCAATCATACACAAAAGTTTTATTAATTTTTTACAGGCAACAAGGGTTACAGGGAAGTATTTAAAAAGTTATCTAAACCAACATTCAGGATTAACGAAGTCTCCAGAGCCATTAACTGTTATCACACACCATTTGTTTTTCACATTTTTTCACTTCATTATTCACTTTGATTTTACTGTGTTGTGTTTGGGAGTTGTATGAATAAAGACAAACGAATATACAGTTAATCCTATGCATAGTATGCTGATAGTAAGCCGAGAAGAATTTATGATTACGGCCTTGTGTTGTATTCGGCAGCTATATGAATGAAGAAAAGCAAATATATAGGGATTATTACGCTGAACTTAGGCTTAGGAGAGTTTATAAATGCGGTCCAAGGAGGGACCGACCTGCGGCAACACACACGCAGCTTTAATCTCTTGAATGATGGACGTAACTCAGATAAAATCGTTTGGTTGCTGTGACACTAGACTCACCTAATACGTGAACTCGGTACGCTCTTGGTTTAGTTTGCCCCATCTCCTCCAGCCCTCCATCCTTCATTCAGAGGACAGGGAAGGCATTAGCACATAGTCTTTGTTAATAACTGCACAACCGCGACGCTCTCATAGCTAAATAAAATCCCCTGGTGGCAGCACGAAGAACTACAATATGAATAATAGTGGAGGGGTGAAGCTCTTGTCGGGTGGTATATATTTCAGATGAATAAAACCGTTTGGTACTGGTCTGAATTTAAATAGAAATCCCCCAGTTCGTTCTTACTAGCAGAAGTTTTAGCAAAAACGAAATAGGAGGGAAAGGAGGAAAACAAAAGTAGAGAAAACCATAATCTAAACCCTAACGTTCCTATAGACCTATTCATACATGTTTTCGGATTAATGCGTGACGATTTTGCCAAGCCGATAGAAATTATACCAATCACAAAGTTGTTGTTGTTGTTATTGTTGTTGCTGTTGTTGTTGTTGTACCCCAGTCTGTCTGACCGACCAAATCGATAGACTACAAGCAAGCTACAGCTTTCCAGTGGCACACAGAGACTCGCCAGGGTCGGAACAGTGTCCTTCAATGTAACGAAATGAAGAGAAAATGGAAGAGACATAGCCCCCAAAAGGATGAGCTGTGTATAGAAGATATGTATGAGTAGTAGCCTCAGTTCGGTCTTTGAATACTTTGTAAATGTGGCTGAGTTCCTTGCCTGGGAGTGTTATACAGGGCCAGATATCGTGCGCTGGCTCCACGTCATTCAGCTGATATTACCTGCCGGGACGATGTTGCCTACTACCTATTTGGTGGGGTAACGGGTGATACTCCTTGTCCAAGAGTGATCCACGACTACGCAGGGCAGGGGAGTTTATATTCTCTGAGCCGGGTACATGCTCCCACCTCATACCGCACGTTGAAAACTATTCCGGTGAATAAACTGACTACTCTGAACTCGCCAGCTTATTTTATCCAGGCAATATAAGGCGATTTTCTTCAACTGAAGGAAATCCTAACAGACAATGGGTTAACCTCGATTTTGATGAATCCTTTAATTCTGATGACGCGTTTGCTTGTTCTTCCTACCTGAAGAAGTTATTGAAGGCTATATCTAATCCTCCCCTCCCCCTGTTTGAAGCTTCTCTGCTAGTGTGATAAAAATCGTCTGGATAGCAAGAATAAAGTGATAATACATCCTAGGATTAAAGATGTTAACTCTCCCGTCACTGTGGACTAAGGGTAGTGACGGGATGGAGGGGGGTGGGGGATGTGTAGGAGAGAAGAAAGTATCGGGGAGAGGAGGGAAAGGTGAAAGAAAAGGAGTGGGGAGTTACAGCTTGGGGAGGTGAGAGTTCAGGGAAAAAGAGGAAGACAGTACAGAGTAGGGAAGAGGGAAAGTAGAGCGGAGATGGGGTTTATGTGCTGGGGAGGTGAGGGTTCAATGCAGGGGAGGTGAGGGTTAAGTGCAGGGAGGGGAGGGATGAAGTGCAAGGGAGGAGAGAAAAGAAGTGCAGAGGACGGGAGAAGGGGAGAAGTGTATGGAAGGAGAGGAAGGACGTGCAAAGAGGGAGAGGAAGGAAGAGCAGGGAAGGGGAGTGGAACAAGGGCAAGAAGCAGGCAAAGGAGAGTGGCCGGATACTGTCAGAAATAATAATTAAAAAAAAAGAAAAAGAAAAAAGATTAAAGAAAAATGAGCATCAGTAGGAAAGGCAATCATAGCCCACTTAGATTTTACTGGTAATTTCTCGCGTCAAGTGGCCGGAGTGAGCATGATATTGTGTCCATAATTCCTGTTTGTGTCCACGCTATGTCCCTGTGACGCGTCATGCACGAGCGGCAATAACGGGAATGTGAGCGGCGACACTATAGTACAGATATTTTACCTTGGCGAGTATAAGCAATGACCCCAAATTAAATGCTGAGCCGTGACTGGTGTGTAGCCTATCTTGTGCCGCGACAGGCGCAGAAATTTTAGTGCTTTATTTTTATTTTTTCTTTCTATTATCCTGTCCATTTCTTGTCTAATCTGGTGCGTAAGGGTTTAGGCTATTTTTGTATCAAGAGTGAGCGGTCGCTTGCCTGTGAGGGACATTATGTAATCAAGAAACCCCTACATTCCCATGGATCCCCTCTTGCTGGAGAGTCTTAACCCACTCCACCACCAGGCGTTTATTTGGTTATAAATTTACCACCCAACGTAGTAAATGGCTTACAGGGTTACACAACACCATATAGTTTGTCACTCAATACAGAATCAGTTGAATGCAGTAATAAAACGAGTGAGTGGATGGTGAGTGCTTTTCCCTTCACATAAATTTTGTCCTTTATTATTATTTTTTTTACATTCAGTTACTAGTTTCTCTTGAGTAAAAGTATTGGTATATCTAGAATGTTGATGGTAGTGTGAGATTCAGAGCTAAACACGAGGCTAATTAGACATAAATCTTACTATATGAATAACATGAATACGATGTTCTTGGAAACCCAGGAAATTTTCTTTCAGCTTAGATCTCACGAACTGGCTATGTTAGAAACTATCCTCACTAATCTTTCCAGTACAAGGACATCTCTTTTCATTTTTTTTCATGAAACCCCCAGCAGCCTATGAAAATATTACCTTAATTATATGGGAAGCATCTGGCATTACTTTACAGGTGTTAGTCGGCTGTAAGGAGGCAGGGAATCCAAATAAGGAATTTTAACACGTTTCAGAGGCCGCCTTACTGAATCCGCCAGAGTATATTTATCAACAAAGCGAAGCCCCAGTCCTATAAAAGGTTGAAACATGCAAATATGCCACTCCAGGTAAGTCTGTCCTGCCACCACCTTCGGAAGAGTGAGAGGGGAGAGAGAGCTATTTCTGTCTATAACTTATTGCCCCACTCCTCTTCGCCCTCTCCACCCTCCACCATGCTCACTAGTTTTGGTGCAGAACTGAAAATTCAGACTAATAGAGCGTGCTTTCATTTGACGCTACAGCAATCCCCTTTTCCCGCCCATTCCTCCCTGTGCTGCTTCCATCCCCATATCATTTCAACATTTCCCCTGCGTCATCTCCAGTATATTCGTATATTCTTACCGTTCATTTTATTTAACCTAGATATACACTATCCTAGTTCTCATCTAGCAACAACACAGGCACCCATACCCATACCCACACCTATACCTACACCTACACACATACCCATACCCATACCCACTCCTACATCAACATTCACACCCATACCCTCGACTATTCCTTTACCAACAGCCATTTTTAATCCACACCCACACCTACACCTATACTCATATTCACACCCATACCAATACCCATATCCATACCCAAACCTACACCCACACCCATGCCCAACATCCCTACCTGCACCCACATCTACACCATTGCCCACAACCATATCCACACCCGCACTCATGCCCACACATATCCGCACCCATACCCAAACTCACGTCTACACCTATAACCTATAACACTGCCCACATCCATTCCAACACCAGTGCCCATGCCCACAACTACACCTATACCAATGCTCACACCCACTTCCAGACCCATATCCACACCCATACCTACACCCACACCTACACTCACGCTTATGCCCACACCCATGGCAATGCGTAAGAGTATGCCCAAATAGATACCGTCTCCCTTTCCCTTCCTCATTCACTCGCCTTCCACCATCAGACAGCATTTGGTATGGATGGGATATGCAAAGGGGATGTTGTCAGTAGCCACGAGTACTGTTTTTCCCGGGCACATAGCTACTGTGGCTGCTCTAATTCACACCACACAAACGCATTACCCCGGCCTCAGATCTGTAAACAACAACAACAATACGTGCCATGTTTGTGACGGCCTCTATTACTCGTCCCGAAAACAAACAAGATCATCTGTTTAAAGTATTATTAAAATGATATGTCCAGAGTGGGAAATACAGCTTTAATGGTACGATTTAGCTTCCCAGATGGTTACAGTTTGATGCTGGTGGCCAGGCTGGTGGATCGCTACTTATGTACAATCGCTTTCATACTTAAGGGTACACATATTCTTGTGCAGTATCAGATGCTGGGATGTGGAACTTTTACTGCCTGGTGCACTGGCAATCACTTAATCACTCGGCAAGTGAAATACTTCCACATCCAGCCAGCTGTGGGCTATAGTTGACAGCACCTGAAGATGTGTATTCTTACTCATGAAAGTGACTGTTCGTTACTATATTAAGACATAGACAAGAAAAGTTTGTTTAGCTGAAGGAAGTACTTATAGTTTTATCTTTACAGTCACAGTCAACTTAGGACAGACGTCTGCTTTAGTGCCTCGACTTACTGGCTTAAAATTGCCGTCTCCATCTTGAATACTGTGTTGTAAAAATGTAATACCACTATAATAAGATGCTAGTCACAAAGAGGTGCTAAGGAATGTATGTAGAACTCGAAGTATTCCCTTTTTTATTTACTAACCTACGTTAAATAAGCTGCAAAAAGACGAAAATCTGGGTCAAGTTAAGATGAAAAGAGTATAGTGAAGGGAATGCAAACAGAAAGCTCGCAATGTTGCTGTATCATTAGCTGTTATTTTCTAACATGGGGAAGATGGCTGACAACTAGAGCCTTTCAATACTCTGTTCAATTCACACCATCTCTTACAGCGTTGATTCTTGATGAGGCTGATTTAATTCCTTCATGACGATGGTGTTTTCTTTACAGTATACTCTCCCTGTGGTCAGACGAATTTTCTCAGCATAGGAGAGCTCATTGTTGACATCGGGCTCGAGAGGTCAGTCACATAACCACTTCAGTCTATCCTAAGATGCATGAAATCGCCCAGAGATGGAAAAAAAAAAAAAATGACGTAGAAGCTGTAGCCCCAGATTCATATGAAATGTAAACCCAGTGGACCTCAGGCTTATATTGCCCTTCTGCAGTCCATCATCCTCCGTTTAGCGATAAGGAGGACGTTTGTATAACCAGGTACTTGAGCCACCTGGTTATATCGGCGCCACCACATAAAGGCGTCCCTCTCAAGTACAGAAAAAAAAATAGATGTAATAG
Source organism: Birgus latro (assembly GCA_018397915.1). Lineage (NCBI taxonomy): Eukaryota > Metazoa > Arthropoda > Malacostraca > Decapoda > Coenobitidae > Birgus > Birgus latro. The sequence continues at coordinate 17,668 of JAGKTI010016539.1, forward strand.
ATGTAAAACACGTCATGGATGGGAAGAGATTAAGGTACTGTCATTCTTCCACGATGTTTACTGAAAATTTTTATTATTTATGTGCAGCAGACACACCATCAAAAGGAAATTGTTTTACCTGACATTTCGGTTGACTTGTTTAATATTCTGACACGCCGTAGCAATATATTTTCATTTTGCAGAATTTTCCGCTTATTTTTTAACCTCCTTCTTTTAAAGTATGGGCAAAAAATAGGCATACCTAGAGCTCCCCGTACTGAACGTTGTACTGAACTTCCGACTCTGTCCTTAACACTTCAGCCAGAGGACGTCATTACCTCCAAAATAAAGTTGGAGGTCACGGGAATGCGTTCACCCGTGTCTGTCTATCTCGTGCTTGTCTGTCTAACTCGTGTCTGTCTAACTGTGGACAAAATATCTAAGAAATTTGTTATCAGATTCGAGTGAAATTTGGTGGATAGGTGGGCACTGGGTCAAAGAAGAGTAGATCTGCTTTTGAGGCTGATCCAGATCCGTATGCAGGAATATATATATTTTTTCCCTAGGCGTTGGCGGAGGTACGCCATCTATGATCTGTGTATCGAGGGGAGATTAAGATCGCAGAACTGATTGCCTTCACCATCGACACTGAACGGAGGTTGGTTTATAAATCATGAATTATATTGGCGTTGATGGAGGTATGCGCTGTCTGAGCACTTTCTAGTTAAAGTATATTGATTCCTCCTCCTTTCACACAATTTTATTTTCCTCTAGATGAACTTTCAAAACTGAAAGTTAAATTAAAGGCCTCGGTTATCCTGTTCAGACACTAGAGGTTTTTCCTTCTCTGAATAAAATTGACCAGTAAGAATTAAGCCTAAATATACGTCACCTTGTCCAAAATTCAGTAATAAGTTTTGTTAATTCACCATGGAGGGATGGATGGAACTCGGTCTCCTGATGGTTAGAACCTGAACCCAGCCTTCCCTCTGGGCCCTTGTCATAACTCCTGCACTGAGAGTTAGGGACCTTGTTGGTCCTCAAGTCTGCTTCTCTGCCTCCCACTAACACCGCCATATACACAGATATGGACAAAGAGCATGCATGCGTTCACTTATGCTGGCCTCCATCCCAAACACACACACATATACACACACATACACACACACACACACACACACACACACACACACACACTACACACGCTACACACGCTAAGGTATATGCATTCGCTCACTGATAATGGCATCTTCCAAACACGTTCACATCCCACTCCACCACACGCAGATATGATTAAAGCCCCATGCATATGTTTGCATGGGCTGACCTTTCTCGTACACACCCCTCTAATCTCCCTTACATACACATACATACACACGCAGACATAAGTAATCCATATGAACACGATAACATACACTGGCTTCACACACACACACACACACACACACACACAAATATGAACAAAGTGCATGAACAAACGATCACATACTCCGGCTTCTCACTCATAAACATAACAATACACGTTCACAGACGCCCACACGCACCAGGAAGCAGTCCACCCATAAATTCATAGTGAACCAGGTGTGCCTCAACAACTGCATAATACACCTGTTGCCTCTCGCTAAATCCACCACCTATGTTCCTTGGTGCTGGTTTACAAAATTATAATCAGCCCCTTGTGAGATTTGTTTCTCATGAAGGACAAGGAATG
>JAGKTI010016540.1:0-19354 GCA_018397915.1 Birgus latro
CTAAACGAATCTCAAATCATTCCGCTAAACGAATCTCAAATCATTCCACTAAACGAATCTCAAATCATTCCGCTAAGCGAATCTCAAATCATTCCGCTAAACGAATCTCAAATCATTCCGCTTAACGAATCTCCCAAACCATTCGTGGATCTAGAGCAGGGGGCAGGGAGGTGGACAGTCAGCGTCGATTTTTCAGTCACAACAGCAGCCGTTTCGCCCTGCCATCTGATCACTCAGTACTTCGCGCATCCTGAAAGCAAGGTGGCCTCTGTTGTTTATTTCCCATTGTGCCCAGGTTTGGCGTTAGTTTAGGCGGCGAAGGAGACTAGATACATTTATAGGAAGCCTGAAATCGGGTTCCCTTTTAGCAGAAAACGGATTTTTTGTTTTGCCCTCGAGTTCCTGGGAGGTGACTGGTGAGGAAGTTTATTTACTGAACAAATTGGCAGCACTAAGACTGCCGCTGATAATTCTTTGCTGTTGCATCCTCTGATTTAGAAGGTAAGGATAATGTCTTTGCAGCTTATCAGTAAATCCATCAATCTATCTTCAGCCAGATGCCATAATCCCATAAAGGGGTGGCCGTTTGTGTTTGAGTTAGTTGTTTTACGGGGAGGGGCACTAACCCTCTGCCAACCCACTTGCTGACACATAGGGAACTCGTATGGGTTGGTTATATGGTTACCACCCAGCGTTGTAAATGGTATATTATTTCGTGATTGATAATTAGCCTACTGTTGAATAACTTACTGTTGTGTGTCTAAATTTTCACCCTTCTGTAGCTTGTTTCACGATTCAACATCCTTTCCATAGCACTTCTTCGTGACTAGCATCATTTTGTAATCTATTCCTACAACTCAGCATTCACGCTGAGAGATGGCTAGGCAAGCTGAAGTGAAAATGGTATTGACAGATTTTATGACGCTCTGAAACTCTTTGCAGGTCACGCCATATGTGGAATACGGACTCTGGTTCAAGGCGACCAGGGATCAGAAGTTGACGACACAGCGCTGAACGATGTGAAGATGATGTGTTGTAGGGTGTAGGGGCAGAATACACTAAAATGCATAAACATGACACACATGACAAACCCAGTGTAGCAAGTTTAAAATAACCCAGCATTTCCTAATGTACATAAATCTAACGTAACACAAATTTAACCTAACCTAATCTAACCTAGCCTAGCCTGACCTAAAATTACACAAAATAATCCAACCAAGCTCAGTATCATTTAATCTAACCAAACCTAATTAAGAAACAGCAAGGGTACACAGCTCTCAGCAGTGTTAAAGAATGTTGTAGATTAAACATATACTCGATGATATCAGTGGCCTAGTGATGGAGGGAAACGCCTTCTCGTGGTGGCACTGTTTGACCTTCTCCACTGTCCACTTATACATCCGTCCCTCAACCCCATCCCTAGCACCCGAGAGGAAGTGCCCATGTTAGTCTGTACATATGGACCCCCTGTTGCCTCATAAGTCGGGTTGTACTCTCACTGGCTTGAAAATTGTTGTGTTGTCTCTCCGTCAGCGATTTACTCAGCCCCCTAATTCACTCCACAGACGTAGTATTTGTAGTATTTATTCTTGCTACTTTAGGAGGGCTTTAATCAGCTTTTTTTTTAATGCAAGGAAGAAGGAATCAAAGGCCAGGAGCGCGCAAATTGTCCCCTCCAAGAAAAAAACAAACGAAACAGCGCGCCAAATTCAAAATCCGTTCATTTGAATTTGGGAAAGTCCTGTACTTCATGGGTGGCTGAATGAGTCTCTTTTAAGATGAAGAAAGCCTCTGAACGTAGCACAAAGGCATGAAAAATCCATCTTTGAACTGAAGCGGTGGCAGCCTGAAGTAAGCTCCCCTAATATGCAACTGATACAAACCATGTCGATATTGACGAGTAGCAGATAATAGAGGACTGAGGTGTAATATCGAGACGCGGGAAATATTCTTACTAAATCTCTTACCTTCCTACACCGTGGCTAATTGTGCAGTTCAGCAATATCACCAGACTCTGTATTAATGACCTACAAAGCGATATTACCCAGCTGTATCCGAAAGTAAATCGGAAAGAAATAGGTGTCAGGGAGCTTCCTTACCCACAGAGAATATCAGGCAGGTTAGAGCTTGGATAGACAGAGAATTCAAGCTTTAACCTGTCTCTCTCTCTCTCAGAACCAATATCTCCAAGGCAAGAGAGCTTTCTTGGGATCTGTCAATATGTCTTCGCTTTACAAGGATAAGGAGAGTAGATAAATTACCTTATTGAATTTATTGCCCCTCCATACAACCCTCCTCCATACAACTATACATCTTCCTACAACCATCCACCATAAAACCATCCTTCCTACAGCTATCCTTCTCCATACAACCCTCCTCCTCCATACAACCTTTCTTCTCCAAAATTGTATTCTTGCTCTCACTGGGTGATGTGTTGTCTGCCTGGCCGAGCAGACTCCATCAAACACCGGAGAGTAACCGCTTCTGCAGGGCAATCCCGTGCGGTGAACCGGTGCTCTCTTGCTGCTGACAGGGTACAGGAATTAATATGGAGGTTTGGTTCTTGGGTGAATGCCGCATTTGCGTCTGTCCACCCAGTTAACAGAGGCACCAGAGCAGCTCCACTTCATCCCGTTATTTGGTTACGTGAGTACCATCCAGCATACTAAACGGTTTCTTGGATTAAAGGAAATCATTAAGTTTGTCACTCAGCGTAAAGCGCCACCATAAAGTCGAGAAAAATAGTAAAAACTCTGACAGGCACGAAAGTGAAAAGTAGGAAGAGAGGAGGACAGACCAAGAGAAAGAATGAGAAAGGGCGAGGAAAAAGTAGGCAGCACTACAAGTGAGTGGATGATGCTGGCCACCACCTACCACAACGGGTGATATTACTAGACCCAAGCGTAACATGGCTTTGTTTTGGTTACGGTCCTGTGGTAATGACGTCACTCAGTAATATCACGAGTTATGTAAGGTCAGTAGCCCAGCTGGTGCCCTGACCCCTCACTCTGGCACTCATAGTCTAGTGGTTCGTCAAATACATGTCTTAATTTATACAACTCTTCATTTGTAGCAGTCTCAGTTCCACCTCGGCATTTACAGCTCAATGATTCACTAAATACAAGTCTTAATGGATACGTCTCTGTGGTTCGTCGTGTATTAAGCCCAAGTGTAGCAGGACTTCAGTGGTTTTGGCCAAGATCCTGTCTCGATGACGCCACATAGTGATATCACGAATCAAATACGGTCGGTAGTCCAGTTCGCACACTGTCTGGTCCTCCCCTGGCACTGGGACCTGTAGTGTGCCAAATGACCCTCACTACCGGGGTAAAGGTGATAAAGGTCTCGGTTCCTGTCAAGTTTGCCTCGAAGTGACACGAGGGCGAAGTGTGCGTGGAGGCCGAGAGCGTACTGGGTGTCGTGAATGGACTTTGTAAACACAGCCGGTGGTGTAAACTTAACGGTCCTTGTTACGTGTCTCAGGAGGTTTACATACCCAGGTAAACTTGGTGACGAGGGTTCCACCAGGTCATCAAAGTAATAAGCACATCGGGCCAGGTAAGACACAGGTTCCAGTCCCTGATACGTGGCCCTAGTTTTGGCTGCCTCCACCATGTCCACGAGGGAGCTGAACTGTGTGGCTGGCAGGATGAATTCGTCCATGTCCCACACTGCCACGTAGCGATGGGTGTTGATGTGGCGTAGGAGACAGTCAGTGTACGGGATGTTTTCAGAGGTAAACATCACATACCTGGAGAGAAAAATCGCGACTATAATTACCACCTATCCAAAACATCACTTTAGGCCGTCTTAATTTACCCTAGAATACGACTTTTAAAATGGCGCTCCGGATTTCCTCAGTGGTGGGCTGTATTTATCTGCAAGGAGATGGGGAAAGATTAATCCCTAGCGATTACATGAGAGATTAATTCGTCAATGTCTCATGTTGCGTAAGGACAGGAGTTGATGTGATGTAGGAGGTAGGATATATAGCCTGATCAGTGTGAAATGTTGATTCGGGATATTTAGTCTGATAACTGGTGTCGTACAGGAGTTTAGAATTGTTGTACCGTTCCTTCACAATGTACCTCCCACTGTACCCTCATATTATACGGTACCTTTACCCCTTACCCTAGATAAAAACAAGTTGTACCCGCTGTTTCACACCAAACAGGTCAACTCTGGAACTGTCTCCCTCTGTCTGTATTTCCCACTACCTATGACCTCCAGTCTTTCAAACGCAGTGTGTCAAAGCATCTCGAAGCGAATGGATCTTGAATTTGGCCCTCCTGTCATTTTCTTTTCATTTTTTCTTAGAGGGATCAATCATGTGGGATTCTGGACTCTGGTTCCTTCTTCCTTGGATGAAAAAAAGCGTATATATGTTTTTTTCCCCTTTCTTCACATATAACTTTAGCAAGAATTACATGCCTTGCTTTTTTTTCTTCTTTTTTTGAAGCCTTGACTAAGCCCCCTCCTCCCAGTCAGCGGCATGCATAGATTAAACCATTGGCTCTTACTTTTCAGCCTCAATACCTCCAACTTCAACACCAAGCCAACCTATCCTCCCCTTCTAATACTATTGCTCCTCTCACTTTCAATTTCCTATAAAAATCTAAACCACAGGACTAATTAGCAGTTCCTCGTGGTTTGCCAGTTTGTCGTGGTTACCATAAGTTTTTTTAAGATGCCTTTCTGGATACCCCCCAAGAGCCCATTTCGAAATCCTCTTGGCGTATCGCGGCGCTACTTTTAAAACACCTGGATCAAATGGAACGCGGCGCTACTTTTAAAACACCTGGATCAAATGGAACGCGGCGCTACTTTTAAAACACCTGGATCAAATGGAAACTATGGGTGATGTGTGGACCTGTGGCTTCAACCATATCCCTTCTCTCTCTCCACCCACATCCCTATTGGGCTTTTATTGCCAGGCTTTAAATATCCAGCGCTGTGGCGGCCTTGTGTTCGTTATATCTGACTCAGTGGATATTATTTTTTAAAAGGAGAATCCAATGAAATCTAGTTTACTGCACAAGCCATCTGCATTAAAAGATATTGTTCAAAAGTTAAGTGGTGGTGGAAAAGGCGAATGAGAGACTGACTAGGAGGTGTGTGTGTGTGTGTGTGTGTGTGTGTGTGTGTGTGTGTGTGTGTACAAAGAAGTGGGAAACAGCGAATGAGGTGAAGGGACGGGTTGGAGAGGCATAATTATGAATGAGAGGTGTGTGTTGGGGGGAGGGCAACGTGATGGCAGGGGGGCAGTGTGACAGGATGAGTATTGTGGCACCCTGTCCTGGTATTAAGACGCAGAAATGGTGTAGTAGGGTACCTTTGTGTATCAAATAGCGCCCTGTACAGGTGTGGCAGGGACGGCAGGTGACCGGGACTAGCCCACAGGTGTAGCGTGATGTCGCCGCGGGTCTGATAGTGTTGCAGGACCTTCATCACGCTGGGGTGGACCGCTGCCAGGTAGAATGTGATGCCGTCCACACCCCACGCCTTGGCCGCCTCGATCCACTCAACCAGTCTAGCGGAGAATGTGGATGGAAAATAAGCATGATTGGTAGCCTACAAAGAATACAGTTTTTTTCTATAGGGTAAACATGATTGGCACTCTAAAAGAATGTATATATTTTTTCCTATAAACACGCTTGGTACTCTAAAAGGAATATATGTTTTTCTCTGTAAATAATTACTGACAATCGAACATGACGCTGTCCACACCACACACTCTTTCCTGCTGTATATACTGTGAACTATATACAGTACTTAGCTGCTTCAATTCACTCAACCAGATGAGGGGATGGAAGCGTGTAGACAGCAAAGCGAAAATACAAATACTACTCGACGCAGAGGACATAACAGAAAATAGAATCAAATTAGAACAAGAATATATACAATGGTGAATGGAAGGGTAGAATGTTATATAGTCTGATCCACACACTCGTGCTGCCTTCACTCACTCAAGCATCAAGAACTCAAATGGGGGAAATGAAATAACAGATTAGGACGAAAATGAATTGCTCTCCACACCCACCACTCTTACTGGCTAACTCCTCAACCATTTTGCTGGGTTGCTAGGTAAAGATGACACCGGTGCATAAGAAAGATAATCTGCAAGGGAGTTAGGATGAGGATAAACAGCGCTAAGTATTTACAGAGAAGAAAAAAGATGATTCTGTCCACATCCAACTCCCCGACTGCCTTGATCCACTCAGCCATCCTGTGTAACTGAGAAATACAATGCCCAACCAGTCTGTATAATGGACAAAATACCCAGCCAGTCTGTATATGGACAAATGTCATACCCAGTCAGCTTCTATGATGGACAAATCAATCAGTAAATTGAGACAGGAATAAAACACTGTCCACGTCAAATGCTCTTCCAACCTCGATTCATTTAACTAGCCTGGTGTTGCTCTACTCCGGTTCATCTGGTTCAGCAGACCCATCGATCACAAGCAAACAGCCATCGTCCTCTGGCAGACAGCTCCTCTTAAGCTATGGAACATGGTCCTCTCACATGCCAAGCTTCGGGTACAATGGAGGAGCGCAAACCATCAAGAGGACGAACTGTATATATGTGGTAAGTATAGGCAGCAGTCTCAGCCCAGACTCCGACTACCTGGTATATGTGGTCGAGTTCCACCCTGAAGCCCCCCGTCAGGAGCCCCGCTATAACCTGGCACAAGGCGGAAACCTCAAAGTTGCCCCCCAAGGGTCCCACTCCTACTCAGAGCAGGTCAGTGACAAGCAAGCCAGGCCCTCATGTCAAACTGTCATCTACTGTCAAACGACCACATCACGCAGCACCCACATGAGAGTGCGAGAGACATGCCGCTGATGCCGATCTCTGCAGCACTTCCGGGTACACCTGCAACCTCACCTGCACAGTCCGCTTCCTACACTAAGTGCGATCAACCGAGACAGCCACTACAGGTAATGCCAGCTCTGATGACCGTCTCAATCCAACCATTTATGATCACCTGCCCACCCAGCTGAGACAGGTTACCCTACCTGTGACACTCTTGACGATGAGGAGGGCTTCACCTTCATCTCACACCGCAGGAGACATGACAGGAAACAAATACTCTTTGCTCCCCCTCCCCAGAACTTGGGAAACGCTGAAACTACACCACAAACTACTTACAATTGATGCCAACCCACAAGGAGACTCCCCGCAGGGTTGGTGAGGTCCCCGCCCCCTCCTTCAACCACATATCCAACCTTCCTGGCTCCCATTCAGTCCTCCTTCCTAATGGCAGTGGAGTTAGTCATGACTCTAGACTGCAGTATGGTAGACACACCTCTCGTTAATGCTTCTTTAGATCTCCATACCTGCAACACCACAGCCTGCCAGTCAATAACACTCCAAGAAACTGACCCCAACCTCAGCACACGCAAAGCTGTCCTCATGGGGTACAACCAGTGGCAATCTCTAGATCCCATCCTGTGACACCGCCAGGCAAAGGAAACCAAAAGATGCCAATTAAACTGTGTGCCCAAAAAAATAAGTTCTGTTCCGATGCCCTTTTCCGCGAACCCTCTAACTTTGCAAATGAGGCAAGTACTCCATCAGACCAAACTCCCCTGAACCTCATCAATGCTGCAAATGCCAACAGTTTGGACACCACCAGGGGAACTGCGTGCACCCAGCAACATGTGCAATATGCGGTGACCAGCACAAAAAGGTACACGTGCCTCAGCAGGTTCAACATCGACGAATGTGTGGCAGTGAAATGCCCAAACTGTGGGAGACGCCATCATGTGTGGAACAGATCCTGCCCTGCACGCGTGGAGAGGCTTCGGAGGAGGGTTCGGAGGAGGAGTACGGAAGGACAAGGCGGTTGGATCTGGGAGAAGTTCAAGACATCCCCCCCCTCTCCCCCCAGGCACGTTTGTTTGGGGCCAGCAATGCGTCAGCTCTCAGAACCTCTTGTCACAGGGCGAATGTCCCTGTCCTAGTCAGCTCTCAGGCTTCCTCAGTCTTGCCTGCTCACCAGGAACCGAGACTCCATCAACTTCCACCGGCCATCCACAAGCCGTCCCCCCAAACCCTGCAGTTTTCTCCACCCTGTCCATGAAACCTTCCCCATCACAGAGAACTGCCACCTACACCACCCATGAGCTACGCCCAGGGCAGAGCATTATCGACCAAGAAGCCTTCCTTATCTTCAGCAGCTCGACCAGCCACCAATAGGCCCAGGAGTGGACAGGATGACGGACAAATGGCTGAAGGACCCTCACTTCTGTTTGACAGCTCAGACCAGGCCCTCAGACCACAAAGCCAGCCCAATCACCCTTCCCTGAGACTGCTGAAACCACCGTCCCAGCACACCATCTCCCACCACAACCACCCATCCCTTCCACTCAGCTGTCAGCCTTGGGAAGCAAAGGAAACCAACTGACTGTTAATGTCTGTGGCCTCCAGGGAAGAGCACAGGCCTGGCCCCTGGTCCCAACTGAGGACCACAGACCAGCCACCAAGCCACATCACCCTGCCCCCATCACCTCAGGTTCTTGCAGTGGAACCTCTGTGGGTCCAGGAACAAACAAGCCGTACTAAAGGAGGCCATCCTCCGCGATGAGGGAGCTATCTTTCTCCTCTAGAAGACCCTCATTACGGAATACCTTCCCTTTCTAACTGGAGGGTTTATCTCCGTACTACCATTCAGCTAAGACCGTCCCCGAGGTTGCACCATATTAATCAGGGACCACATCTTAATCAGGGACCACATCCCTGACTTGCTCATACAACACTGCAGGGAAGGGTGGAGGCACAAAGAGTCACCACTCACCTTGCTGACACTGAGCTGTGAGGTTTTAACAACTACTGCAAACCATCTGCAGAACTTGATCTTGCAGAACTTTTCACACTTGCTAACTCAGAGCCTTTACTCAGTGGAGGTGACTTGAACCTCCTCCATCTGTGCCTCGTATCGCCATCCACCAGCAACCAGGCGGGCGACATGTAGCTGAACTGCTTGATGCAAAGGATGGAGTCACATTCCTGAACAACCCTTACACACCCATACGCCTACATGGGAGACGCCTTGATCTCACGTTCATCTGCACGGCTCTTGCTTCCCCTGCCCCGGTGGATATCTAGCCCACCCTCACCTTAGATTATGTTCTTCCCTGCTCACCCAACCTTGCAACATCACACGAACCACCTGGGCCGCCCAACAGGTAGTACACGAAAAAGGCGGACTGGGAACCCTTCACGTCCTCTCTTGATTGATCATCTGTCATGCCTATAGCCACATGAGAATCTCGATGATCATGAACAGCATATTGTATCTGCAGTCTGGGCTACAACAGAGGCTGCCATTCTCAAAACCTGCGGTCGACCACATTTCTGCCAAGACCAATGTTTTTACTGCGAGAGAGTTAAGGAAGTCAACCACAGACTGAACTGAGCCAACAAAATCTATAAGGATAACCCCACCCCTGACAGAAGATAATTCCTACAGGCAGTGGTTTGACTTACCACCACCGAGAGAAATTGACTCAAAGAAAACAATTGGCTAGAGTGGTATTACTCTCTCCTCGCTCATACCAAGTAGGGAACTATGGCAGAGGCTTAGGACTGTCTCAGAGCCACCCCCAGCTCGACCCCCCTCTCACACCCTGACCCTCAAGGGGACAGTGAATGGTTAGCTGCCACTTTTGTAGAGTACACTTCTCCGAGACACCTCCTGGACCTCACCAGACTATGACAAGATGGCCTCCACCAAGAGCACGAGACATTCATTCTCACTGGAAAAAAATCGGCCAGGGCCAGCAAACCATCCCTCCACTATCCATGAATTGGAGACAGCCCTGAAAACAAACACTGACAGCACCTGGTGTGGATGGCATCACCTCTTCAGTGCTCACCCATACTGGCCTTCATCGCCCTCCTGAATCGCTCCTGGAGGGAAGACCGACTGACCATAGCTAGGAAGAAGGCTGCTGTCCCAAGACCCTGGACTCCTTTCAACCGATCTCCCTCCTAAGCTGCCTCAGCGAGACTGCCAAACACATCCTTCTGCAGCACCTCCAGGGGCACTCCCGACCATGCACGGCCATCTTTTTGCCTAAAGCACGTCCGTGGGAAGGGCACGGTCGATTGCCAAACTACCATCCTTAAAGAATTAAGGGGTAGCAAAGGACTGGAAGTCTTCCTTTATCTGGAAAAGGCCTTTGAGCTTGCCTGCCCCCAGGTCGTCCTTGCCACCCTGGCTTGCAAGGGTGTGGGTGGACGCCTTGTCAGCTGGTTTGAGGACTTTTCAGGAACCAAGAGGCTTTTGTACACTTTCAGGGCCACACCTCGTTCTTCTGGAGGCACTACAATGGCACTTCACAAGGGAGCACAATCAGGCCAACTCTAACATTCTCACAGAAAACCTCTTACATACAGACCATGGGCCTGCAGCACGACTCCCTCTTTATGCAGACGACCCGGCACCGAGCATTTGTGGCAGACCACATCAGAACTGAGCCCAAAGAGCTCTATCATGCCTCCACCAAGCGTGTGCTGTTCTTGGGCTTGGATATTAAATCAAAGAAGACCCGAGGCTTTACCTTCAGCATCCGTACACCCCGGCAGCACTTCTGCGTGGTCGACACTCCCATCAACAACGTGACCACTCACCTCTGTCTGGGGGACGCAGCTTGCCTCCAAACTCATCTTCCGGATGGACGTTCAATACTTTTGGGAGAGAACAAAAATACACCTCAGTGCACCGACAGCCTTGGCGGGTACAGGAAACTGGGCATCACACCAAGCCGTACGATTCTTTTACATCCAGGGCATTCACTCCATCACTGACTACTGCACTCCTCACCAGCAAGGCAACTCTCATGACCAGGCTAGAGATCATCCGGAATCAGGTGTTATGCATCATGACCAGCGCCCCCCTCCCCTCCACGGACCCGGCTCTGTAACCCCTGCATGGAGTGTGTGGCTGGATCCTTCCACCACCAGAGGTTGCTGGCCTCGTCGCCAAATTCGCCCACAGCGCATCCCCTCTCCCAGCCCTGCCGCAGATTTAGGACGCACTCGACAGGCATCCGGACTTACACATACCTGGATTCACACCTCTGTCCAGGTAATTAGAACCTTTGATATCTCCATTAATGCAGGACCCAGACACACCTGTCCATGCAGACCACCTTCATGCTCCCCACATCTATTCCACCCCCTCACACCTGTGCCATTGCCGAGACGAATACCTTCCCTCACCAACTATGCCAAGAAGGGCTGGAGCGCATAGCCTCTCGCATGATGCCAGATGCTGTCTCGTATTATACTGAAGGCTCAATTACCCTACCAGACAGGGGGCTGCTTTTGTCCACAGGGATAAAATATAGCAGGCAAGAGTCACAGATGAGGCCTCACCTTTACAGGCTAAATAGGCTGCCATCGCTGAAGCACTGAAGGATTCTCACAACACAGCACCCCAAACGTTAATCAGTATTCATACATAATTGTTTTCGGCATTTCAGACATTACACCTGCCAGATCAACATCACAACAGACACCTTATCTCCCCTATCCTCTGTACTGTGGCTAAAGCTTTCAAACAGGGCTATCCATTACCATGAATTGGACACCTAGTCATGTCAGCATCCCCAGTAACAATAAAGCTGACAACGAAGCAATATTAGCCACAGCACACCTTGTTATTGACATCGACGTCATCACCAGTCAGTCACAAATGAAACCTGCCATATGGAGGAAAACGCCCAAGAGCATTGGATCCGTGTAAAAAAGACTCCTCTCTTTGGTTCGTCGTTCCGGGCTAGGTTACGGCTGTTGCTCCTCCATCATCACAGGTACCCTCAGTGATACCTGTGACTGCTGATACCTGTGACTGCTGATACCTGTGACTGCTGTGATACCTGTGACTGCTGATACCTGTGACTGCTGTGATACCTGTGACTGCTGTGATACCTGTGGCTGCTGTGATACCTGTGGCTGCTGTGATACCTGTGGCTGCTGTGATGCCATTATGCCTTCGCCCGTACTCCACTACCTCCTCTGCTATCTGACCACTTCATGCCTTAAGGGCGACACCACCTACCCCAACCAATACATATCACGTACATCAGCCTCGGTAATCCCACATATCACGTACATCAGCCTCGGTAATCCCACATATCACGTACATCAGCCTCGGTAATCCCACATATCACGTACATCAGCCTCGGTAATCCCACATACCACCCTGGCAGCCGCAGCAGCTTCAGTAGTACAAACTTCGTCTCTTGACATTCTCTTTGATGCGGTTCACCATTCACGTCCTCCTATTTCAGACTACCTTCATAACTCTACCATAGACCTCGCCACTGATTGGACTACTGCAGTGCCCAGCCCCTTCCATTCACTGTGGAGGGGAATATCCTAAACAACAACAATTGGCCAAGGGTGACATGAGACAGTGCAGGGAAGGAGCGTCCATGTAGCCTAAGCTGGATACATGATCTGACCACACACCCCAAATAGCGCATAACAAACTAGACATAATGGACACATAGAGCAGCAGAATTATGACGAGAATACGCCTCGCTGTCTCGATCCAGTGCAGAGGACGGACAGGTAAGTTATTTTGCCAGTCTAGATGGTGGACAAATTAATGGAAATTTGATGTAAATAAAATCCTCTCCACATCCTACATTTTGTCTTCTTCGCTGCCATCAACCAGTCTGGCGGAAGAAATGTTATGGACGGCAAAAGGTATAAGGTAATGGTGGGGGCAGACGACATGAGGCACTTATCCACTGTACCCATACTCATAACATAGGCCTTTGAGACTGTGGCGGGTTATTCAGGCAACAACCTGGGATACAAGGCCACTGCATCATCCAGGTCAGCACAGTCACCTGCCCTAGGTGTTACCTATAGGTACTCATTTTACCTGCCAACCCACACAGGATAGATGCACACCTGAGTCCAGTGACCCCGGCTGCACGCACCAGGATTCAAACCCTGGCACTAACAACCCGGCGGCTTCACAGTCAGGGATGCTAACCACTCAAACACGAAGGGAAAACGAGAAAATACGGACTGATGGGAAAAAAAATGAACAGAATTTGGAAAACAGCAAAAATATTTCTGCATAGTGATGGGTGACAAAATAGGTGATATTGTCCTCGAGCTGCTCCACCAGATTGATCAATGAAGCCTTAACTTTGACGAGCCAAATGGTGCACAACGAAGGGAGCAATTTAATGGTAAAATTATGCCCACATATCCCGCAGTGGTTTTTCAGAAGACGGTCCACGTTGGGTCAGCTTTGTTGAATAATTTAAATCAAACCTTTACCAACAACTGTGGGCATACTTCTTCCATTTAAACGAATCACAGACATTTCAAATCGCCGTAGAACGTGATAAACAAATAAATAAAAAGAATTAGGGATGGGAAATAATGTTCTACACAGCTGAAAGACAAGGTAGAAGGTAGTATTGCTCACACGCTACGCCCTCACTGCCTCCATCTGGTCAGTAGCGGGTGAAAGATTGTGGATGGGCAAGGCAAAGAGGACAAAGGCACGCTACAGTCTGCTAAAACTCACTCTTCGCTGATTAACACGTCATTAGGTATCACAACGTACTCATTTCTGCCTCTGCAGTTTCAGGTTTCACCCCAGAAGTCTTGGATTGATAAAACTGACAATGTACTTAACACTGTCTCATGTCTATGATTTGCGCTAAACTGCATACAACAGCTGATTGGCGCTAAACTGAATTCAACAGCTGATTCACGCTAAACTGAATACAACAGCTGATTCGCGGTAAACTGAATACAACAGCTGATTGGCGCTAAACTGAATACAACAGTTGATTCACGCTAAACTGAATACAGCAGCTGATTGGCGCTAAACTGAATTCAACAGCCGATTCACGCTAAACTGAATACAGCAGCTGATTCGCGGTAAACTGAATACAACAGCTGATTGGCGCTAAATTGAATACAACAGCTGACTCGCTCTAAAATGAACACAACATCCCATTATCAGACTCAGCACTCTGACGTCCGCTTTATGTATGCCTTTCCAGTCTGCACCAACCTCCAAGTAAAGTCTCTGGCTGCTAAAGACAATGATACTTATGCTCAACGTGCTATGACGCTCATCTGAATAAAACTTCTATCAATTCTCTCAGTATTTTCGTTTATGCTAACTCTCTGGCCTTCTCTACGTCACTTACTTTGTGGAGAAATCTCTGGTTGGGTTGAAGAGGAATTTGTGACAAAGCGCTATGTTTTTCTTTGGTATTTTTGGATTGTCTTGATTTACTTCTGTCTTTGTCCTTTTCTCTTGATTTTCTTCATCTTGGGTAGACTGGCCTCTGAACAGGTTAGACGACACAGCATCTTCTGCCTTTGATGAATGTAGTTTGTGATCCACCTTAATATCCTTACGTTCGTCCACGATTCCTCCACCAGATTCATTTCCATAAGCTCTGGGTGTATTCGCTATCATGACATCTCCAGACACCAACTTTTTATCTCCTGGGGGTGTTCTGAGAGATTTATCGCTGTGTGGGTGTGATCTGCTCCTGCTTTGTGGTGATAAATTGTCCTTTTTGCGTGCTGGGGAGTTGTCCTTGCCGTGTGCTGGCTGTGGAGGGTCGTTGGTGCCTGCTGGGCCGTGGTGGTGGTGGTGGTGGACTCTCATAGCGTTTGTTGGCTTGGTACACTGATTCTCCACCAGCGACACTGCTCTGGGCACCACAGCACCAGGCCCCGCCACGCACGTCACCAGGTACGGCAGCCATTCACCTGGGATTTCTTCTTGCCAGTGGATATAATCTGTGAAGAATGTTTGGGTTACACTCTTGCTTGGACTAAATATCAATCTATCAATCTATCCAGAGTTGCAGGGAATATGTATAGATCAAATACTTGCAGTGAGCCCGTGGGGAAAGCATATGGAAAGGATTTTAATGTACTTTTGACACTGGCTGTCCTGAAAAAAGCGTACGGCATGATAAAGACAGAGGGGTTGCGGAAGGCTATGGTTTTGTGTAGTGTGGACAGATGGCTCAATTTTTAAGCCCTAATAAACCCAAATTTAACCTCAAAGTCACCCTGCTGTTCCCCCTTTCAATTAATTCTTTCACTTTCAATTTCCTGTAAAAGGAGAAACGACAAATGACCGTGAACAGCTAATTTCCATGGACACTTTTCAGCTTTTGTTAAATTAATATTGATACATAATTTTGGATATATACCATACACCAATTGTTCATTTGTTCTTCAGGATGCCTCTCTGGATGCCTTCAAAAATCCATATCAATAATCCCCAGGGCTATCAGGGCATTACTTTAAGAATACCTAGTTTGGATGGAAAGCTGTTGGATGCTGCTCAGTTTTCATGAGGATAGTGCAGCTTGTATATGGAGAGGCACAGGTGTTTCAATATCAGTACTGGAGTGAGATAATGTGTGTTGGCAGTTCATTCATCTTTCTCTCTGTCTGTGTGTGTGTGTGTTTGTTTAAATAGACAGAGAGACATGCATACACATACTGATGAGGTTGTAGGGCAGGTCAAAACTCGTAGACGGGGATAAGGACAAAGATGAATGGTGAGGGGAGAAGTATGTCAATTTCCGATGTATACAAATGATCATGCGTTGCCAGTAGTAAATATGAGCTTTGCAGATTTGTACAGAGTTTTGCTGAGAGCTGTGAGCATGTGGTATGAATGTAAATGTAGGTAAGAGCAAAGAGATGGTTGCTGAGAGTGAGAGTCACCTTGAAGTGTTGGTAAATGGAAAGCGGGATCACTTGGAGGGGAAGGTAATTCAAAGGAAGTGTCAAATTAGTGAGTGATCTTAAAATCATTTTAGGTTTTGCAAGAAATTTAGGAAAAAATATAAAAAAAAAACATACATGCAAGAAACGGTAAAACTTTCCTCTGAAACGGAATAACACTTCCAGATTGGTAACGCTTTTTATCATTTAAAAATCTTTCTAATTTAGACGTTTTATTTTTCTTAGGAACAGTTACCATAGTGAAGGAAGGGAGATAATATATATAACTATAAACCCTGATTGAAACGACCCTCTAAGTTCAATAAATGCAGTCTTTGCCATCCAAAACCAAAGGGAAAGCTGAAGTTGGCGAAGCTATGGTTGTATTCTCCCCACATTAAACTTGCTTCAAAGGTAATACCGGATTCCATAAAACCTTCCACTTCTTATGTTCCACAGATCTCAGTATTTCAGGTCTGTCTGGTGGGATACATAATTACTGATATTTTTCTTTCTCGTGGGAAATCTCTGGTTAAGCTGTATCCCATATAAATATCTATCTATCTATTGCCAGACGCCTCAATCCCGCACGGGGTGGCCACAAACAAATCGCCTCCATGTCACTCTGTCCCCTGCCATTTCACTGCCCTGCTCCCAACTCACACCCCCCTCTCTCATATACTTCTCCATCCCTCCATCTCATCCTCGGCCTCCCCCTCCCTCTCGCCCTACCAAGAACTGTAATTAATTCAGCAGTGCCTAGCCTGATTTTCACCAATAGGAATGCTTATGTTGTTCTGCTTTGGGCTGGACACGGCACGAATAATCAGAATTCTTTTATCCCCTGAAATGCATCTGTTTGAGTAATTTCCCCCCAAACCTCACCCTACACCAGTTTAAGTTCAGCTGTTTATAGGTTTTACGAATGGAGGAGACCTGTAATCTGGTGTATGGATTATTTTTCCGATTTAATTTGTTTTACCTTTGTTTATCGTCTAAAAAAAAATGAGGCAGAAGGTAACTGACGCACTGAAGAGAGCTTAGGTAAACACTGAGAACTCCTGCCTTACTGGAGCTTAGGTAAACACAGAAATCCTGCCTTACTGGAGAAGCCTAACACACCACCAGCAACAGCAACATGGACGCTGTAAATACACACTGATTCTGACGTCATTATTTACCACGTTCTCCTTTAATGCCAGGGATGATAGAAAACGTGATATTGGTATAACTATAATATATATCAGATCTGAGTATTGAAAGGGTAGATATGTATTAAGAATTAAAACATCCTGACTGAAGTGAACAGAAGTTAAATATTTTGAAAAGTTACGAAGCTTAGAGATTGTTTTTTTTTTCACTCAACAGATAATAATAAGAATGTATATAACTATCCGTACTGAATAAAAAGCCATATACAGGTAACCTACAGCATATATATTACGCCATAAATTTATACAGTCAGTAAGAAAGCTGTGACAACATTCCTCTTATTAAAAAAATCATATCTAACCCACGAAGCCATTGTTGGCCATCATACTGTGACAAAGTAGTTCGCAGTTCACAGCTACACACGATTTACTGAACTGCTGCTGCTGTTCCTGAGTCCTTTAAAACTTAGTGTTGGACATTTGCCCTATAAATGATTTGCTAAATAATAATATATAAAGTACCACCAATATCGCCGCCCGGGTGCTTGCCGTCAATGGCCAAGGACGTATTCTTCGTTTTAAATGAGTATTATACACAAACGATACATTCTGAATGACAGCATTGATAGATATAAACAATACATGTTTGTGTCTGCTAACCATGCCAAAATCTCCTTTAATAGCATAAAATTGGCATAAATTGGTAGCGTGGAAATTTCCCACACTGGTGTTGACGCCGTCCATCTCTTCCACGTCAAGGTCCGTCGCTCATTTGTTTCTCCACATCAGCAGACGATTTCCACGAAACTACAACCCTGCACAGCAAGAAACAGTGTCCACTTGTGCAGATGCAAAGTCAGTTGCAGTTACACAGACAGGCCAACATATGCAGATGACACACGCAGCTTTAAGAGAATGCTACTCCACGCATATCAAGAGGGCAGCATACGTACAAAGAGACTCGCTACACACAAGTCGAGACAGCGGCACACTAAGGCAATGACTACACGTATCACATAAATACTTAAATAAAAATGACATCACAAGCCAGAGGAAGTTCCAGTGGGATATGGAGGGGAAGAGAAATGTTAATGAGTGATTTAGTGTTAACTGTCCATCAGATCCAGAGCTTGTTGTTCCTACTCGTCACTGCGAACCCTCTCTCTTCCAACATACACACTCATCCTGCCACTCCTTCCTTCTCACTGCCTCTACTAAGTGAACGCATCGCCTGAAACTCAAATGCCGCGTTTCATGTTTCCCGCTTCCAACCCAACCATCCTTCTAGTCCTCTCTTCACTCCCTCTAAAATGTCAATGCACCGTCTCTCTCTCGTACACCCGAGGTAAGTTCCCGTTAAACACCGTACCACATGTTCGAACCTCTGAAACCGAGACATGTGGCAACGAAGCAGCTTCAAGACTCGCTTATCTGGTGAGTGAGCTGGAGGGCGGTGGATGAGGGGATAGGGGAGTAAAGGACGCCACTGTACAATAACCAGTCGTAATGTATCCTATTCATAGTCATACTGCAAAAATAAAGGAATTCACCAGTTGTTTTAGAGCTCATATGAATCACCAACATCTCCAAATAGCTCTTAGAGGAAGAATAATTGCTCTGCGACAAACGCTCTATACCAGAGATTGTTGGTGAGCTCCGGGTATCAATCCTAACCGTATGCAAATTGTTTACGAGATGGGGCGAGGGTTGAAACATTATTGACAGGGGTGTGTAAAGAATTATGTATATGTTTTAAGTATATAGTTTACTTTATAGTCAAGCCTCATACGACTTAGAGGATTCAGTGTTTGATTTATATTCCCGATTGAGGCGTGGCAATGTGATTTTAGAAGATTTAGATTTCACGGATTCAAAATTTCGAAATAGGGGACAGAGATAAACAGGAGGTAGATAAACAAACGTATTTTGAAAAGAAACAAAGAGTAGTTAATTAGCTGTATTGTTGATGGACATTCAGACAGACAGGCGAAACAGAGAGAGAGAGAGAGAGAGAGAGAGAGAGAGAGAGAGAGAGAGAGAGAGAGAGAGAGAGAGAGAGAGAGAGAGAGAGATAATTTTGCACACTCTGGCCTCTCCACTCACCAAGTCGCGTTGCTCTAGTGGACGTGGGTGGCATGTGGGCGTGGGTGTGGAAGAGGCAGTAGGGCGTGGGTGGGCTGGGTGTGTCCGTCATAGTCAGCACACGAACAACGGGACCTGAAAACGAAGCAAGGAAACCTTAAAACATACTCAAGAGGGACCTGAAAGCGAAGCAACGAAACCTTAAAACATACTCAAGAGGGACCTGAAAACGAAGGAACGAAGCCCTAAAACATACTCAAGACACTGTATTATAGAAACCTGAAAACGAAACTTGAGAACGAAGCAACGAAGCATCAAAACATACCCGAGACTACTCTAGAAACCTGAGAACGAAGCAACGAAGCATCAAAAC
>JAGKTI010016541.1:0-19352 GCA_018397915.1 Birgus latro
TTAGTACTGGGCCAATGCCTGATAGCATTAAGTTTTAGTACTGGGCCAATGCCTGATAGCATTAAGTTTTAGTACTGGGCCAATGCCTGATAGCATTAAGTTTTAGTACTGGGCCAATGCCTGATAGCATTAAGTTTTAGTACTGGGCCAATGCCTGATAGCATTAAGTTTTAGTAATGGGCCAGTGCCTGACAGCATTAAGTTTTTATATTGGGCCAGTATCTGAATACGTTGAACGTTGAAATTGGTCCGATTGCTCACATCCTATTGAGGCCCAATTATAATATCCATCATTGGCCCATTACAAATCATGTATCGTACCGATACATCCCGGGGTGCAAACGGATAACTGAAATAAGTCGGACCAACATCGACAGCCAGAGTTTACATCATCGGTCCGATGTATTGAAAGTCGGAGTGCCAGCATTGGAGCGATATTGGCCCATGCATTTTATGTTTGCTGGGAAGCTGCTAGAACAAGGGAATTGGGCACACACCTCAGAACAGAGAGACCAGTTGTTTGAAGTCTTGATACACCATCATGAAGCTTTTATCCTTGACAAGAATGAATTAGGTCTAATGAAGGTACCGCCCGCACACATTTTGATTGAAGACCCAACCCCAGTGTGAGGTCCGACGTATAGATATCCCGAATTGGCCAAAGGAGTGATTGCCGAGATGCTTGACGACATGCAGGCAAAGGGCATTATTGAACCGTCATCAGCAGCAATGTTTAAGTCCTATTGTATTAGTTTCTAAACCTGACGGTAGTAAGTATGTGTCTAGATTATCGAGGAGTCAACACCCACCTAGCCACAGATATATTTCCACTGCCGAGACTAGAAGAATTAGTGGAGAACGCTGCTGGTCACCAATACTATGCAACCATAGATATGAAGGATGCTTACCATCAAGTTATGTTGAATGAGGCCAGTCGAGACATTACTACATTCAGTGAAGGAGTAGCTCTGTACCGCTTTAGAAGATTGCCGTTTGGACTAAGCGTGAGCCCCACCATCTTTTCTCGCCAAATGTCTACTGTGCTAGCCCCATTAGTCAAGGAAGGCTGGGTGAAGAACTATTTGGACGACATCATCCTGTGGGCCCGACTATGATATGCTGATTGAACGTCTGGACAAGCTCTTCATGCGACTTACACAATCTGGTGTTAAACTCAACCTCACCAAGTGCTCATTTGGCCAGCGACAAGTGAAGTTCTTGGGCCACGTCATTTCTGAATGCGGATGTCGGCCCGATCCTGCAAACGTAGAAGCTGTGCTGAAGATGAAACCCCCGAATACTGTTAAAGAAGTTAGAAGATTCCTGGGTATGGTCGGTTTCTACCGCAAACACATTCCTAGTTTTGCAAAAATAGCCAAGCCTATCACAAATTTGACCAAAAATAACCATCCTTTCATGTGGACAGACGAATGCCAACTCTTTCGAAAAGCTGAAGGCCAAACTAGTGGAAGCTCCCATCCTGGTCAAAGCGCAAAGGGACCAGTTGTACATCCTTACCATGGACGCTAGTAAGTACCATGTAGGCGCTGTATTAAGTCAAATGCAACCTGATGGCAAATCTGGAGTGATAGGGTACTTTTCCAAAAAACTCAAGCCAACCAAGACCAGATATTCAACCACTGATCGGGAGGCCTTGGTGATTGTCCTGGCATGTTGTAATTTCCATCTTTTCCTTTAGGGCACAAAATTTTTAATTTGGACAGACCACCAACCATTAACTAGGATCTTCAAAAGGAAAACCAAGTCTTCGCGACTCAACCGGTGGATATTAGAAATGCGAGAGTACCTCTGCGAGATTGAATATACCCAAGGCAAGCACAATGTAGTTGCCGATTTATTGTCGCGGCCAGTGCGTACTATCAATTATGCAGGAGAGTCTACCATCCTTGGTAAAATGAAAGAGGAAGTGCGCGAATTACATCAAGAGACCCTGTGGAGGGAAATGATCGATTACCTAGAAGGAGGAGACGTCCCGAGAAATCGCTTCCCTAAGTGTACTATTGACCAGTTTGCTTCGGAGGAGGGAGTATTGTATTATATCAGGACTAAAACCCACAGAAGCATCCATTATGTGTTAGTTGTTTAAGAAGGAAGCCTTGCAATATGCTCATGTAACGCTCTCAGGCCACTCGGGTCAATTTGAAACTATGATGAAAGTAGAGGAATATTTCTATATACCTAACTCCTATTCCGAGGTAGTTCAGTGTGTTTGGAATTGCATAGTCTGTCAGCAAACGAAAGGAACACGTGGCCTCCAGCAGGAGTTAACATAAGTTGGTAAGCCCCTGGAGAGGGTTAGTATTGATTTAACTGACATGCTTGCTGGATCCGACGGGTGCCGTCAAGTATTGACTATTATAGACCACTATTCTTGCTTTGTGAAATTCTTCGCTCTCAGGACAAAAGTTGCAGAGGAAGTGGCAGAGAAGTTTCACCAGTTTGTCATTGACTCTGAGGTCCCCAAGGCTCTGCTCATGGACAATGGTGCCGAGTTCCGCTCACAAGTTTTTCAGACCCTTTGTCGGAAATACCACATTAATACCGCCTATCCCTTACCATCCCCGAGGCAAGTGTCACGGAGAGGATGCATCGTACATTGAAGTCCATACTACATCCCTGTGTAAAGGCTATCCACTCCGCTGGCCCGTTTCTAGGTCAGTGTCAGTGGATCATGAATACTGCAGTTCACACCACTACAGGCCAGCAACCTTATTTTGCTTTCTACAATTGCCATGCTTCTCGTCACGTGGGTGCCCAGCTTACTGAAGTTGCCAGCAATCCCGAAGGTATAGCGGCAGCTCACGAAGTGCTCCAGTTGACACATCGCCGTATGGCCCGGAAGTATAGAGAAGTGGCTAATCAGTGGCAACGTAACCAAGCGTTGAAGGTGGACGATTTGGCTTGGGTCAAATGTGAAACTGTTGTGCTTGGAGCCAGCCGTAAACTCAATGTACTGTGGAAGGGTCCTTACAAAGTGCGAGAAGTGATTAGAGGAGGTAGTGCCTATGTTCTGGTAGAACTACTTTCTGACACAGTCATCCAAAGAGCGGCAGAGAAGGTTAAGCCCTATGTTGGTGATGAGCAATGAATTACCAAGCCCGAGGAGTTTGTAGTAGTGGAACCGGAGGAAGAGGAAGTGTTACCACCAAGAGTCCGTAGACCTCCACGCCGGTATATTGAGGAGTGTGTGTAACAGGCGTGTCATGAGTAAAACCAGTGCAGAGTTGAGAAATAGAAAATATGTTGAGAAATAGAAAATATTAGATTTTATCGTAGCAGAAGGTAAAACGGTGCTAAAAAGGAAAAAGAAATTGGAGAAATGATTGAAGCTATTTAGCCCAATCAGGCGAGCAGAAAAGTTGATTAAAGTGTGTTACTGAAGGCAGAAAAGCAATTCAATAAGGAAATAGAAAACAGTAAAGTTGGAGAATCCTGTAATTGACTGCCTGATGAGGATATGGTGCGAAACTAATGTCCTAAACCTGGAATGTCTCTCTCATGATTCTGCAGGAGATTAATCGGAGATTAGAAGTTAATGGTAATGAGTACTCTTTTCCCGCAAGATCAGTTCAAGGGTTCATATAAGTACAGTGAAAGTAGAGCTTTCCCGTATTGATAATTGTTGAGTATGAGCAGTCATGTTGTGTTTTTGGGCGTAAGGCGCGGATCTGTCAAGCGCAGCCACAACTGGAAACTACAAGGGTGAGAAAAGTCAGATATAGTATATATACACTGCCTACGACGGTCCGCTGCCACTTGTACTTATTATATTTTGCAGATTCGCAACATTTGTATGCTATTAGGGATTAATTAATGCCTGATTTTATTCTAAGGATTTTGGTACAGTTTGAGTTACAACATTCTAAAAATGGGAGGGTTATAAGGCTTACGATGTACTTACGACTGCCTCTCACATGGCGCAACTCTACGAGGAGAATTGACAACGCCGCATAGGGTTTGCGCGCGTTTTCTAGGGCTCCAGAATATGCCATAAGTGAAAAGTTGCTCTTACGCCCAAAGATGGCGGACTTGCGAGGATTTTTGAGCTTTCAGAATCCGGCCCCAGGACGCGTAGTCGGACCCTGGTGTTAGTTGCTGTATCCCTGTAGGAGGTATAAAAGAGATGAATGTAATATTCTTTATTTTATATTGCTTTTGTTTAAATGGATGGAGTGGTGTGTACAGGTAAGGCAATCACCATTCCCGCCGCCGTGAATTGGGGGGTGGCTAACTTCTGGTCACGGCACCCTGACTCGCACTGTGGGAGGAAGGTTGGAACCTCATCAGCCTGCTGGGAGAAGCGCGTCTTTGTGAGAACGCTCATGAAGTCAGTGTGTGACTTCCATCATGTTCCGTTTCAAGAGTTGCAACTCATTCAAACCAAGTAAAAAGAGATAAGTTAGAGAAAGAATAGATCGCCAAGTGGGTGGATGAAGTTCTTGTAGACATGAGACACATATTCAGGCTGGACATGTGGTCATTTGGTACTGACCTGAGATGTTCACAGGATGGACATATGCTTAGAATGTAATTTAGGTAGGATGTAAGAGTATTTAGATTTAAGTTCCATTAAGAATAAGATAGAATAAGTATTACTCTTTTATATTTAAGGTGGCATATGTATTACTACTCAATTTAGAATTAGGTGGAGTTTAAGCATCGCAGTTGAGTAAAAATCTAAAATCCCGAGGGGAAAGTAATGTAATGAAGGAAAATTATTGTAATGTCCCCTTATTCAAATAATCGTTTTTATTGAAAGTAACCGCTTGCTGAGAGACAAAGAGGCCGCATTACGCTGTGTTCATCCGCATTAAGTAGTCACCTGTGTATATAGTATCGTACATTTAAAATAGCGTAACATAGATTTTTACGTCAACTGTGATACTAGCGAATAGAGTTAGTTTAGAAATAATGTATTTAGTTGGAAAGTAACGTATTGTTAATAAGGTTAGGAAAATAATTTGAAAGCCGCGCCAAGCGCTGCTGTGTTTGAGAGAGAGAGAGAGAGAGAGAGAGACAGGCATTGGACATTCAAACTGAGCCGCGGTGGCAGGCGGACGTACGTTCGAGTGATGTTTATATTTCTTCCCCTTCGTGCTGAAGAGTTTGGAGATGAGGAGTGTCCTGGGAGTTTGCTGAAGAGTCTGGAGATGGGGAGTGTCCTAGGAGTCTAGCGGTGTCGCCAATTAATGATGGGTCGAAGGACAACAGGATATCTATCGGAGGTTAGCCATGGCAAAGTTCTGGGTTTTACGGCCTTATGCTTAAAGCTACTGTAGGGCCTTTCCTAAGGGCCCTGTATCAAAACGGTATGCTAAAAGTTTAAGTAGGGAAAGACTTCCCTCAATTTGTAGGGGTTGTTCCAACATTTTTTTAAGGGGAGGCATGTCATGGCTTTCGCAAACCCTACATTTAATTATTTGTAACAAAGTAACTCTCTACCTCCAGAAACCATAGAATAATGTAAGTAATTCTTGTAAAAAATATTTTAACTTGCTAAAAATGCAATGCAAACATATAATGGAACTGAACTTTTGGTTATTAAAACACGCGGGCTGTACCTTACCGAGTACTCGTAGGTCATGCTCGGGCCCGTCTTTGCCCTAGTGACCACTGGTGGTGACGCACTTTTTTTTTTTTTAGTAGTTAATAATAGGCTAGATCCTAAAATTGACATGTGTAAACCACTTTTATACGTTACCCATGTGATTTAACTGAATATAGAACGCTCAGGTAATAATATACGTTAATACATAATAGGAGAAAGGTACTGTTCTTCGTTCATAGGCCAAACTATGAAGCGAAGCGTCGTGGCAGCATCAGATCATCTTTGCTAATCTCAGGCACTGCAAACTGTTTTCCATTTTCTTCTAATACCATTTTTAATTATTAATCAGCATCATCCTATTCATAATTCTTGGCAACAGTTAAGGAGACAGGACCAACTTATTTTGCATTTTGTCCTTGTTTGAGCCCTTCATGGAGTTCTTCAAGTACTCTCGAATTGCGTTTTCAAGTTTCGGTGATTTTCGTTTCTTTAAATGTGGTGAAAAGTGCATTAACAAGCGGTGTTTGTTCACAGACTCCCACTATCTTGCGAGGAACGAAGATAGATGGACGCCATCTTAGAGCGCCATGTATGAGCGAAATAAACCTTGCCGTGCCTACTTATCCAAACCTAGCCTAAATTTTCGTAACAACCGAACTTTACTTATCCTAACCTTACCTAACCTATTTAGACTAACCTAACCAATTTTATGCTAACCTAACCAAACTTATCCTGACCTGTGCTTGAAGACTGACGAACGCCATCTTAGAACGCTATTTTTCGGCGAAATTGCCCTTTATCAGTGTTCATTTACCCAAACGTAGCATAAATTTTCGTATTCAACCCAACCTTATTAATCTTAACTTATTTTATGCTACCCTAACCAATTTTAGGGTAACAACCAAATTCATCCTAAACCTAACCTAACCCATCGCCAGCGCTAAACTATCATATTTACAACATAAGTATTGATTGAAAAGTGTAGTACTGTAAAAGTATATAAAGCATACATACTAATAAGTGGTAGGTGGTGGCGACCATCATCCACTCACTTGATGTAGTGCTGCCTACTTCTCCCTTACCCATTATTATTTTTCTGTGCCTGCCCTCCTCTCTTCCTGTTTCTCCCATCTTTCCTGTCACTTCTTATTGCTTCTTTCCTTTACAGGTGGCTTTACATTGAGTGACAAGCCAAATGTTTTCCTGTAATCCAAGAAACCATTTACAACGCTGGGTGGTAACCATATAACCAAACCATACGTGCTCCCTACGTATCAACAAGTGGGTTGGTGGAGGGTTAGTGCCCCTCCCTGTAAAACAAATAACTCAAAGTCAAATGGCCACCCCTTACGGGATTATGGCGTCAGGCAATAGATAGATAGACTAATAAGTGCTAATATATAAAAAAAAAAATTACAGGAAATCATATTGTTTTGTTGTTGATTGACATCATTTGGAAAAAGAATAGTCACGGTGACTCCCAAGGGAGCAATTCCGAGATACCAACCGTTCAGACAGGGCTACTAACCGCCCCCTTTCCCTTAATGCTCTCTTAGCATACTGTGTAAAAATTGAGGGCTTGCTTGTGCTTTCCTTAGTGTGTAAAGTAGGGACCAGTGTATGGCCTTTCCATCTGTGTTTAAGGATACGGCCGTTACACCATAAATGGTGGGTAACACGTGCTCCCTGTATGACTCCCAGACGCCGACTCACACTCAGTTTTTGAGGAGTTAAGTGAAGCTTTGATTATCAAACCAACTTTGTGAATTGTTTTGGGTCCCAACCTACATGAAACAGAAATAACTAAGTGAGAATATACACGGGTGTTAACTAGCCGTTTGGACCGTTGAGTGAGAAACTTTCATATTTAGAGAATGTTCTGGTAAAGATTGTGGCACTGTACCATTCTTTCAGTTTCGTCATTATTTTGAAATGTGAGGAAAAGGGAAGGTATATATACTGTATATCTCAGTTATATATAAGGTATATATCTCTCAGTTATAAGATATATTTCTCTCAGTTATATACAGTATACTGTATATATAAGGTATATCTCTCTCAGTTATATAAGGTAAATCTGTAAAGTGAATAACAGGTTACTGGAGGTTTTTTTTTTTTTTTTGAGGATTGTGAAGTGCCTGATCTCTATTTTAGAGTATTAACCGTGATTTGAGTAACCTATTCACTGGCACCAGGCCAGAGTCAACTTTCATATCAGAATTTTTTTCGATAGAATGACTATTCTTAGATATCTGTTTACGCAGGGGGCCGAAATTTAAAATAGTGTTTGTTTATTTGTCACCCTGTGGTCATACCCATGCCCCGTTATTTCTTGGGTTGTGTTGATTGTAATTGAAATGATTTTCTGGTATATTTAGAATGTTAATACCTGATCAGACACGTCCCTAACAGAGTGGTGTCATATACTATCTGTCCAACCAATTGTGAACCAGTCACTATCGAAATTCTTTTCCCTTCTTGCATTTTATTTGAGTTTTTGGAGTGTGTAATAAAAATCCATGTAATCCCGCATTCATACTGGCCTTCTTCCTTCTCCTGCTCATGAAGACTGTACATGGCTTGTTGGTAATAATTGTATAATATTTTTGTTGAGAGTGTACTGAGGTAATTCACAGAGGAGAGAACTAGTGAAGAGGAGACTACTCATTCCCGCCGAAATCCAGTGGACCGAGATTCTCATGATATATGCAGTAAGTATCAAGGTCCACGCTTACCCCCATCCTGTTACAGGTCTACGGCTGCTCAGGCTAATCGCTACCCTTGTGCTACCCCTATTGTCACGAGCATAACCGGTAGGCTGATCCCAAGAAAATATAATACTAATTCTAAATCTTCTTAGACAGTCCCGTTTACCCATCACAAGGCTAGTAGTTTATTCTATTTTAAAACATTTTTCTCATCACATATTGGTGGCAGACAGTTATAGAAAATTAAATTAAAATTGTTATTTTCTCAATACAGTAAATCGCTATCAAGATAAATGTACAATAAAACTCAGTAACCCAAGAGTCCTGTAACTCACCTTCGTTGATAATACATCTCACAACTTTATTCTGGTTGTATTAAATAACCCATCATCGACTTCCTAATAAGTACCTCCGACCACGCTGCCGAGATTGGTGTGCAGCGGTAACAACGAACCCGTCTACGAAAAACTACAATAAATTACTACAATAAATCACGTCACCGAGATGTATTCAATCACGTGGAAGCCCACAGGAGATCTGTTAGACACTGCTACCTTACCTAAACATCCTTTCCCACCTGTATATAATGGCAGAGAGAAACCCTTCACATCAGAGAGAAGGGGATAGAGAATGCCCGAGCACAATTAGGGTAGAGGAGAAAGGGGAGAGTGGCCGTCACGCTAAGATCATTGTAAATCGCTGTCAAGATAAATGTACAATAAAACTTAGTAACCCAAGAGTCCTGTAACTCACCTTCGTTGATAATACGTCTCACGACTTTATTCTGGTTGTATTAAATAACCCATCATTGACTTTCCAACAAGTACCTCCGACCACGCTACCGAGATTGGTGTGCACGTAATGATCACCATGATCCAGGACATCCCATCAGCTGGGAGTAACACACTTAGGACAGGAAACATCACGTATACTCGTAACAGAAGCGGTTTGTCCGACTTAGGTGGAGCAATTTTAGGAAACATTTTTGGACTAGCTACAGAAAATGATCTAGAGGAAATAAATTTAACAAAATAGCACAAGTTCTCTCTTACCAACATAAGTTGGCTGACATTCAGAACACCTTAATGCTGACGATTGTAAAGAACCTAAGGAAAGCAGAAGCATCAACTCTAGGAATTGTGGATAAAGTAAGTGCACTAGAAGGCAACAATACACTATTCCAACACTTCTCAGTGATCATGGAACATATTGACTTAATAATACTACAGTTGGACAACACCAGGGCTCAGTATCAGTCTTTCATGAAAGGAATTGCTAATGCAGGTAAAGGAAGGATCACTATTAATTTACTACCCATTCACAACCTCAGGCAAATCATTATTCAATGCATACATAAGCATGGTTTGAAACCTTTGTTTGAGGAAAGAAATTTAATGTTATATTACCCATACTTGGAAGCAACACTGACAACAACATCAATAGTAGTCCGTGTACCGTTCGTAACAGATGACTTATTCACAGTCTATCAAATATGCCCTTTTCCTTCTAAGAAAGATAACTCATTAGTCACCATCAACATCAAAACAGAAGTCATCGTGGTCTCTGAGAAACAGGACGCCGTAGCTTTCACTAGTGACACAGCAATGGAACACAAATGTCACACATCATTACATGCATTTCACCTTTGTCCTGCGTACATCTTCACGTCTCAGCCAGCTGAGACAGTCCCTTGTGAAATGGCTATCATAAAAAATCATGACATCCCTCATCACTGCAACTTCACATTTGCGCCAGATAATCTCATTCACCATCAATGCATTGGACATTCACAGTTCTTGTACTTCACTCAAAATACATCAGTTTTTGTGACTTGCCCAGATACATCTCCAGTCCATACATCAGCATCTGGTTTATACATCTCACCAGATTACTGTGCAGTCCTGACACCTACATTATCCACCTTGCCCACTAAAAACCATTATGCCATTCTCAACCACACACAAGTACTTCCAGCCATTGCCTAGGATGAACTTAAATGCAAGCTCACATATTAAGTTGACTTCACTCAAGTATGAAACCATGCAACTAATAAATCAGACAATACAACCTTGGGAAGAATACAGTAAGATTATGTTTAACCCATTCATGTATACAGCCCAGCTCCAGCCATCTTTGTGATTTTCTCCATCATATTTGTTGTATTGCTTTTGGCCATGCACAGATTGGAAGCGAGAATTGCTAACCTTGAATCAGTGTTTAAGAACTGTTCTGTACGAGTGAGACAAACTGTATAAATAGTGTATATACTGTACATATATGTTTTATGTAAAATATCGAATAATGGGTTACACATAATATAGGCTTACTATAATTATACTATTATATCTCATTTATATATGAATATATACAGCAAGTCCTTCTCATATATATTGTATAACTGTAGTCAGATAGATTATTTTCTGGTCAGGAGGGTTGATAGGAGATTAGTGAGGGATGTTAAAGTTGTAGGAAGCGAGGAGTGTGTGCAGCAGCACAAACTGTTGATTTGTGACATGGCGCTTGGGGAGCAAGTGATGAGAAGGACATGTGTGCCTAGGAGGAAAATATGGAAGCTGGGAAACCAATCAGTAGGGGATGCCTTTTATGGTGAGATGAGGAGAGTGGTGGCTGAGCAGGAAGCCGTAGATAGAGGCGTTAATGAACAGTATAGAGCCCTTAAGAACAACCTCTTGAGAGTTACCGATGCAATATGCGGTTGGACAAGAGGCCCACCAAGACAAAGTAACTTGGTGGTGGGATGAGGGTGTAGAAGCTGCAGTTAAGGAGAAAAGAAAGCTTTTCCGGGAATGGAGGAGTGGTGGTAACAGGGAGGAGAGCTTGGCTGCCTGGCGCGGGGCTGGAAGAGAGGTGTGCAGGGCGAAGTCTGAGTCACAGAGACTTTTACTTGATGATCTAAATCATGGAGAAAGGAAAAATATGATTTTTAGGGTGGCAAATCGGGTGAGGAGGGATAGTCGGGACATTGTAGGTGAGCAGTGTGTGAAGAATGATGATGGAGGGGTGGTGGTGAACAGTGAGGATATTGAAGATGCTTGGAGAGAGCATTATAGCCGATTGTTGAATGAGGAATTTGATTGGGATAGAGAAGGTTTGGAGCTAGCTGATCCAGTGTTTGGCCCTTGGCCTTTGATTTGTGCTGCTGCTGTGAGTCAGGCAATGGGCAGGATGCGGGTGGGGAGGGCGGCAGGTGTGTCTGGGTTGACTGCCGAGGTGTTGAAGACCTCAGGAGATACTGGGGTGAGGTTAGTCACTGACCTGATAAATAGGATTATATATGAGTGTGTTGTCCCAGATGATTGGCTGAAGAGTGTAATTGTAAATGTGTACAGAGGAAAGGGTGATGCCCTTGAAAGGGGAAATTACAGAGGTATAAAGCTCTTAGATCAGATAATGAAAGTAATAGAGAGAGTTCTAGAAGGTATGATTAGAGAAAGTGAATATCGATGAAATGCAGTTTGGGTTTATGCCAGGCAGGGGGACCACTGATGCCATATTCATTGTTCGACAGCTTCAGGAAAAATATATTGGAAAGAAAAGGGAATTGTATTTTGTTTTTGTTGATTTGGAAAAGGCCTTTGACAGAGTCCCTAGAGAGGTGGTGAAGTGGGCAATGAGAGAGCTGGGGTTGGAAGAATGGCTGGTTAGGGTGGTTATGGCCATGTACATGGGTGCTCGCACCCAGGTAAGAGTGAATGGAGCTTTGAGTGATGAGTTTTCCGTGAATGTTGGTGTGCATCAGGGGTCAGTTTTGAGTCCCTTGTTGTTTATCATGGTGCTTGAAGCCCTCTCACGTGACTTCAGAGATGGACTCCCGGGGGAGATGCTGTATGCTGATGATTTAGTGTTGATTGCAGAGAATGAAAAGGAGGCGAGGGAAAGATTTAAGAAGTGGAGAGATGGTATGGGGTACAAGGGCTTAAGGGTAAATGCAGATAAAACAAAAGTGATGATATCTAGGGTTGGTGGCGGTACAATCAGAGGAGAGGGAGAGTGGCCATGTGCAGTTTGCCACAAGGGTGTGGGAAGTAATTCCATCTTGTGTAGCGTTTGTGATAAGTGGGTGCACAAGAGATGTAGTGGTATTAGAGGTAGACTGCGAGATGATGCTGATTTCATGTGTGCGGTGTGTCGGGGAGAGCAGGTGGAGATTGTTAGGCATGAGAGGGTTGAACTTGCAGGTGAGTCTCTTGAGTGTGTGGAGGAGTTTCGTTATTTGGGAGACATGTTATGTGCCAGAGGTGGGACTGGAGTTGGCTTGGTTGCTGGGGTGAGAAGTGGTTGGAAGAAGTTCAGGGAGCTATTGCCTTTCCTGACATTGGGAGGACTCTCCTTACGTGCTAAGGGGTCTTTGTATGTTAGGAGTGTGATGCTGTTTGGTAGTGAGACCTGGGCAGTAAAGGAAGAGGATATTCGCAGGTTTAAACGTACAGAAATGACAATGATTAGGTGGATGTGTAGTGCGTCCCTGCGTGCAAGGCCTGGGGGGGCTGGGTTTACGATGGAAGAGTTGAGAGGTAGGATGGGACTGGAGTGTATTGGTGTTGTGATGAGGAGAGGTGGGCTGAGGTGGTTTGGACGTGGAGAGGATGGGGGATGATGATTGGGTACAGAGGATGAGAGGTGTTAATGTTGGGGGAGGGGTAGACTGAGAAAGACATGGGACGAGGTCATTAAGTGTGACTTGAGGGTTAGGGGACTGAACGGGGACGCTGCCAGGGATCGAGCAGTGTGGAGAGCCGCCATTAGGTGACCAAGGCCGACGCATGCGAGCATGTTGGAGCCTACGAAAACGAAAGCTACAGTAGACTTGCCATTGTATTATTTTAATATTACTAGTATACTGTACATGTACAATTCTATAACTAAAGACTACATTATCCCAATTATGTAACTTTTTCAATATTGTGTACTTCACTTACTTGACTTACATGTTGATTGTAATATGTATTAATATATTAAGGACAATATTTCCTGTCGTTGGTACGACAGCGGGCATGACTGAGCGATATGTAGATATTATATAGGCATTAGTATATATCTCATAACACAATGTACAGGATGTAGTGTCTGATTTCACATGATAGCTGTACACAGTCTGTTGTCCCAGACTATTAAGAGTCCTAACATATGATGTTTTTCAAAATATCCTCGTAGTCCAAACAACCAAAAAACCCATGATGTATTCAAACACGTGGAAGCCCACAGGAGATCGATTAGACACTACTACCTTACCTAAACATCCTTTCCCACCTGTATATAATGGCAGAGAGAAGCCCTTCACATCAGAGAGAAGGGGATAGAGAATGCCCGAGCACAATTAGGGCAGAGTAAGGAGAAAGGGGAGACTGGCCGTCATGCTAAGATCGTTGTAAATCGCTGTCAAGATAAATGTACAATAAAACTCAGTAA
This sequence comes from Birgus latro, assembly GCA_018397915.1. Taxonomy (NCBI): domain Eukaryota; kingdom Metazoa; phylum Arthropoda; class Malacostraca; order Decapoda; family Coenobitidae; genus Birgus; species Birgus latro. Next base: position 13,708 of record JAGKTI010016541.1, read on the forward strand.
CCCAAGAGTCCTGTAACTCATCTTCATTGATAATACGTCTCACGACTTTATTCTGGTTGTATTAAATAACCCATCATCGACTTCCCAACAAGTACCTCTGACCACGCTAGCGAGACCTCCACATATCATCCCTTCATCGTTTTTTACTCTTTCTGCCGTACCTATGATGGCTATTTGGGATTGGACCTGCTCCAAAAACTCCACACTCACATAGACTGCCACGGGAGGCGACTTCATTTCCAACAGCCCCCAGCCATCTGTACGTGCGCACGACAAAACGACGCCCCTCCCCCTTCTGCCCCAGCTCACCCTGGCCCCACTTTCCCCGCGACTCGTGTCCTCCCTCACCATTCCCCCCCACCATGAAGCTTGGCTATGGATCAATAAGCCCACAGGGACCCATTCCCTATTTTCCCCAAGTGTCCCCACCAGGCCCCTCGCCGCCTGCCTAATGTCGCTGACCTTCCTTCCGCCCCACTTCAACGCCGTCAAAGTGGCGAATCTGGCGGCTACACCCCTCACTTTGCCAAGAGGACTTCTGATCGGCAACCTAGAGGCAGCAGAGCCTTGCGACACCCCACCCCTAAATTCAAACCCCTCTCCCCTCCCTCCTTTGCCTGACCACTTTTCCCCCCATCAGGCTGAAATGCTGCACCATCTACTACTTGAATATTAAGACCTTTTCTCGACCGGGCCCGCCGACTTGGGACATACAACATATTTGGCCCATGAAATTCATACCACCGGGCCCCCTGTCTGGCAACCCTCCCACTGGAAGAACCCACACCAACGGGCTGAAGAGGACAGGCAAGTCCGAGAAATGCTGGACGCCAGCATCATCATGCCCTCCACCAGCTCCTGGTTCGGAAAAAAGACGGCACTCAGTGATTCTGCAGCGATTACCGCCGCCTGAATGATGTAACCACCAAAGATGCCACTCCTCTCCCCCGCATAGACGACTCCCTAGACTCCCTACACGGCTCCACCTGGTTCTCCACGCTGGACCTCCAGTCAGGATACTGGCAGGTCCCTGTCCACCCCCGAGATCAAGGGAAAACGGCCTTTTCCACAAGTAATGGGAAACTTTACCAGTTTAATGTTCTTCCCTTCGGGCTACGCAACGCCCCGACCACCTTCTCCCGCCTCATGGAGTCCGTCCTCAGCAGTCTAACCTGGGAAGTCTTCCTTGCTTACCTCGACAACATTATTGTTTTCAGCAAAACATGGGCCGATCACCTGCACTGCCTCCGACAGGTGTTCCAACGAATACGCCAGGCTGGGTTGAAATTCACACCCACTAAATGTGTCCTAGCCACCCGCTCTGTCGCTTTCCTAGGACACTATGTCTCGGGGACAGGCATCTCCCCGGATCCCGACAAGCTGAAAGCCATCGCCGACCAGCCTCTTCCACAGGACGTCCACCAAGTCTGCGCCTTCTTGGGGCTCGCATCGTATTACCGGCGGTTCATCAAAGGGTTCGCCGACCTTGCGAAACCACTCCACGACCTCACTAAGAAAGGCGAACCATTTGTCTGGTGCGACGACCGAATAGCAGTGTTTGACACCTTAAAGGAGAAACTTGTTTGCTACGACCTCCCCTTCAGGTTATACACCGACATCTTGTTGGTAGCCATAGGCGCCGTCCTGGCACAGGTCCAGGAAGGGCGCGAGCACATCATCGCTTGCGCAAGCTGCACCGTAAACCCGGCTGAGCAAAATTACGCCGCTACCAAGTGCGAATGTTTGGGTATCGTTTGGGCCCTCGACTACTTCAGGGCCTACCTGTCTGGCACCAGGGTCACCATCATCACAGACCACCATCCCTTCAGTGGCTCCAGCAATCGGCCACTCAGAATGCCCAGCTCCTTCGTTGGCGCAAAGTGCTCGAGGAGTTTGACTATGAGGTTGCTTAACGGCCCAGGAAATTGCATACCAATGCCGACGCCCTCTCCTGTTTACCAGTACGATCGCTCCTCCCTCAATCTGAGCTGATCCAGCACTGGCAGAATCAGGACCGGCCCCCCTGGATTCTCCAGCATCTGTTTTCAAAAATCCACCTGCAAGGTGACCAACTCTTCACGCCATTGGGCCACATTGTCCTTGATCCGGACTCCACCATAGGCGTCCTCACCCACCTCCACTCGGACAATGGGATCCACCTGGGTACAAAAAGATTGACCCAGATCTTCAACGACCTCTACTGGGCTCCCAACCCCACTACTCTCGTCCAGCGTGTCACTCAGGCGTGTCGAGCATGCTGCCTAGGAAAGGACATTACCTGTTCGGTGGGTTCTGCCGGCAAGATCTCTGCCCACAAACCTTGGCAGCTTTTGTCTGTCGACGTTGCCGGACCCCTGCCACCTAGACCTGGCTACAAATACATCATTACATTTGTCGACGTTTACTCCAAGTTCCTGATTGCTTGTCCAGCTAAGGAGCACACTGCCGTCGCCATAGCCGACGCCCTCATGCGCCATGTCTTCCCCTACTTTGGCGTTCCCCAGGCCATTCACTCTGATAACACCCCAGAGTTCACAGGACAAATTTGGAAAGAGCTATCCACCCTATTCGGATTCTCCATTTCCCACTCTTCCCCCCTACTGGCCCCAAGGAAATGGGGTATGCGAAAGGAGCCATCAGACCCTACTAAACCAAATCAGGACCCGCATTCAAGGTACCCAAGACCAAGAATGGCCTGCACATGTCAAAATCGTCCAATGGGGAATGAACACCTGCCCCCGTGACGACAGCATCACCCCCCACAAGCGAGTTTTTGGAGAGGCGCCCCTCCTCCTCCCTCGCCGACAGCACCTTCAACCCCCCGCTCACTCCCCACCCACCGACCCCTATATCACCTGAAGTGCCGGTTGCAACACCTGCACGCACACCAAGATACCCAAGCCGATTCCTCCCCTGCTAACCCTTACAAACCAGGCGATGAGGTTTTCGTTGTGCACCTCCCCACCCCTAGTAAAATTGCCCCTCGTTTCATGGGACCTTATACCATCACTAGAGTCCCCAACCCCTTCCAAGTCATTGTTGACTGCAACAGAACCTGCCGCACTTACAGGAATCGCCACGTCCGCCCCGCTTGGGACTCCTCAACCCCTGCCACTCTTTCCCCAACCACCCGAGCAAGCTCAACACTGCCCGCTCCTCACGAGGAACCTTTTTTCTATTTTTCATCCCCATCCCCTTCCCCATCGGTTTCCATCGCCCCCTCGCCGCCCAAAACTCCTGCATCATGCCCACACACTACACTCACCCCATCACCACGTTCCCTCACAGCCGCCATGCCGCCCACACCACCTGCTCAGCACACACCCGTAGGAAATTCCACACCTACCACCCCGCGCTCTGCACCCAGCCTAACCCCTGCCCCACCAACCACGACAACCAACCACACCACACCACCTCACTCTCGCCCGCCCCCCTCTCCACCATCCCATTCCCTGTCGCTGCCTACTCCACGACTAACCATCACCACTACCCATTCCAGTTGTATCTCACGCCCACCAGCCCGCTACACCTCAACCCCTACGCCCACCCCTTCACCCACTAGCAGCCAACCGCCCACCCCACCCCCCAACACCACCCCAATAACCCTTCCTACTCCTCATCTCGCATGGAAAGACCCGCCCCGCCGCACTCCCAGGGGAACACCACCCCCACACTCCACCGGCAATATAAACCGCGCCGTACTACCTCTAGCCAGCATTTGCCTCCAAGACACCACCACCACCATGTGCATCACGAGAATCACTTGGATCCCCACCTTTGGGCGACATCAACGCATCAGAAGCACACACCATCTGCTGCGACTCCTCCAGCAAATAAACCACCCCTTCCACTCTTTGTGTCGCCTATGCCCGCCACCTACAGGCCAATATACCAACCGACTACTGGACTACCTTACTAAGTCACCTCGAACCCATCCACGAAACGGCAAACACCAACCTATACCATCTCCTGACAGGGGAGGGTGGTGAAATACAGGAGTTAGGGGTTGAAGCCGCAGACGACACCAGCACCCCCAACCCCCCCAGTACCACCGGGGGGCTGCCGCTGATACTGAGCGGCTGGGAACAGGAACGGCGCACCTGTATCACTTCCCGGCGCCCCTCTTGCTCCCAGGTGGTGACCTGGAAAGGTAGCAGTCGCTGGCGCCTAGTCTCCGGCCGAAATTCCACTTGCCAGGTAAGGGGTGGAGTTTACAACTCCATGCAACACTGCGGTATTGGCCACAGCCATACTGGGTACGGGGCAGAGCCGGCCACAGTCTGTTCCCCAGTTGCACCCCTGCTACAGGGCCGCGACACAGACGCGTGTCGGTCGGGCAGGACAGGCCATAAGTCATGCTGGCTCCTGTAGTAGTTCCCCCCAGAGTAGTGCCGCAGTACTGGCCACAAGCTGTACTGGATACGAGGCAGGATCGGCCACAGTCCGTCCCTCTGCTACTAGTCCTCTCAGCTCCCCGGTACGGGCCATTAGCCGCACTAGAGCTACAGCCTCCTGTGCCACTGCGATGTCGGCCATTAGCCACGTCAGGCCAGAGGTAGAGCAGGCCACTAGCCACACTCGAGCTGTTGTCCCCTGTGCCACCACAACGTCGGCCATTAGTCACGTCAGGCCAGAGATAGAGCAGGCCACTAGCCACACTAAAGCTGATGTCCCCTGTGCCACCCTGACGTCGGCCATTAGTCATGTCAGGCCAGAGGTAAAGCAGGCCACTAGCCGCACTGAAGCTGATGGCCCCTGTGGTACTACGACGTTGGCCATTAGTCATGTCGGGCCGGATGTAGAGCAGGCCACAGTCCGCTTCTTTCCCACAGGAGGACCTGCAGCCAGAGAGGACCCCTCCCCCGAGCAGTGACAAGGCCTCGCCCGAGGCCTTGGTTCGATGCAACTCTACCAGGGTGAACAGCGGCCAAAGCGGAGCCCCAGCAGACCCTGCAGCTGACGTTGGGCCCTGTCTACTATTCCCCCGGCCTGAGGTCCCCATTTGACGACCCTGTCGGCGCCGCCGTCCTCCAGCCGTTGTCGCAGTCCAGCCACCCCGGGTTTCAGTACCCTGGGTCCTCAGTTGCCCCGGGAGTTGCCCCGAACACCAGGGCACAACTTACCTGTGGATGAGGCCTCCCTGAGTCTCCCCCAAACTCGACATCAGGCCTGTCTCCTGGCTCTCTTCGGGCCGAGCCCCTAGTCCCACGACTACGTGTGGGGCCCTGTCCAGGGGGTGTCACTCTGCCCTTCCTCCAGACGGAGGAATCAACCTAGGGCCCACCAGTGGTAGTGAAGCGAGGGACTTTACCTATATGCGTGCTTTCTAGACCCAGTTATACTGTATGTGTGTGCATTAACTTATACCATGCAAGTGATTCCCTATAGTGTATTCTCGCGATAAGTGACCAGGACCCCAGAGTATAAGGTTGGACGAGCCTAATAGCTAACCTTGGCCTAACTTATATCTCGAGTGGAGTCCTGCACATCCCCCCCCCCCAGTGAACGAAACTCCACATTGACCAACAGAATATTATTGTGCAATTGTGCCATTCCCTTGTTTATCAAAACTGTCCCTCCCCAGTGCACAGGCACGCGAGTGAAACAACTCAGTGGCTAGCAGAAGGAATAGATATTATTCCCAT
>JAGKTI010016542.1:0-19351 GCA_018397915.1 Birgus latro
CTCCACATGCTCCTCTCAAATAACTCATTTCCACTGCTCTCACTCTTGACTTCTGTCCTTCCAACAGGGTCCAAGCTTCACTTCCATATGTCTTGCGTTGGCGCATACACGCACACAATTGCCCACATTTGTAGTCACATTTGGTACTGGAATGTAATTTAACTCCTGTAGTCCCCAGGTGATGTTGTTCTTGCTACCAGTCAGATAGTTTTATTAATCAAGGTTTGGAAGGAAAGGACTAACGTGTAATGTATTTTTCAGTTGTGTGGGTTGGCTCATCTGTGGAAACTGCCTACAGAGAAGGGGAAGGGGGAAGTATACGAACCAGCTGCCAAATTAACATCAACCATCTGCCAAAAAAATACCATCCAGCTACCAAATTATCAACCAGCTACTATATTTTACCAACCAGCTGCCAAATAACGGTAATCCAACCATCTTCCTCCACTCTGTGGTAAGTGTCCAATTGTGACTTTTTAATTATTTGCTGGGGTCCTAAGCCCACTTTTTTTTTTTTATGCAAGGAAGAAGGAACCAAGGGCCAACTTGGACAGGAAACCAGAAGTTACCGTTTTCCTGCAGTCCACCATCCTTCTTTTTTGGAGCAGGGAGTTGATGGAAAGGGAGAGGGAGATTGAGGATGGGTGGAGGAGTGCAGAGGTAAATGAGAGGGGGTGGGGTGAGTTCGAGGGAGAGCAGTGAATTGGCAGGGGACGGGGCGACATGGAGGCAGTTTATTTGTGGCCACCTCGTACAGGATTAAGGTGTCTGGCTGTAGATAGGCAGATCAATAGTGTTGATATATTCAAACCATGGACCAGTATCACATTTTAGTGTATATATATTTAATATTTTACCAAGTAGATAAAGTTCACGAACAGATAAAAGATGATTGGAGTAGATAAAAGGTGAGAGGATGAGTTTTGTATGTAGGAGTACATGATGAGGGTTGACAGCTGATATTAACTTAAAAGGAGCTGGATGGATTATCGGATGGGTTTATGAAGTGCATGTGTGTGTGTGGACACTTACCGTATGCCTGTGTGGTGATAGCAGGATTCCATGGGCTTGAATAGTGAGTGGGGGTGTGGTCCATTTGGCGTGCCATTGACAGAGAATGATTATTATTATTAATTATTATTATTAATTAACTTATTTTTATTTTTATTTATTTTTTTGACTAATTGAACCTTGCCTTATCCTGCAAGGGTTGGAAAAAGGTGCAGGATTTTTTTTTTTTTTGGGGGGGGTATAACAGCTTTTATTTTACTGAAGAACTCTGTAGTTTGGGACCTTCTGATGATGTCATTGAGCCTTTTTTATACTTGCTACCACCAGACTGTTTCATTCATATTAGGAGAGATGTATGGGAACTCAGTGGACTGCAGGCATGAAGTTACCCATTTGCTGCAGTCCACCATCTTCCTTTCTGGGAAGAAGGAAGTACTTGAGGGACTATAGCCAGGGAATTGATCCAGGTAAATGATGTACAATGGATTTGTTCATCTTAGGTCTCGTGTACAAGAGGTTGTAGCAGTTGCAACGCCAGACACATAAGAACATGAACCCAGTGGAGTGCAGGCTGAGCTGCCCTTCTGTAGTCCACCATTCTCCTGATCAGGGATAGGGATGGGATTGAGAATGTTAATATAATCAGGCAGCCCCCCTTCCAGCATCAGTACTGTAGGGGTTAAGTAAAGAATTACCATCCATCCATCATCCAATCCTACATTGCCCCCTGAGGAGCGTAGGAGCCTGGAGCTATGCAAGTTGGTCCTGATATTTAAGATGAGATTGCCCAGCCTCACTCATCCCTGACAGTAGAAGTTAATTAAAAGATCTGTATTGAACTCCTCCTCAAAACAAAGGGTTAAATTATCAACAGACCTGAGATTATCTCCTAAAAACTTGCCATATTTTCAGGGATTGCTTGTGTTACTCATGCTGTTGTTGCTTCTGTTCCTGTTCCTGCTGTGTTGGTGGTGATGGTGCTTCTCTGCAGGTGGTGCTAGTGGGGCTGCCGAGCCGGAGGTGGTGCTGGTGGGGCTGCCATGCTGGAGGTGGTGCTGGTGGGGCTGCCGTGTTGCAGGTGGTGCTGGTGGGGCTGCTGTGCTGGAGGTGGTGTTGGTGGGGCTGCTATGCTGGAGCTGGTATGGCTAGCTTAGTGATATCAAATAACACAGTGGCCTCCAACCTCTGTGGAAATATCTCTGACAGCATGGAGAGGTTCCCCTAGGTTATCTGTTATCATCTACATCTCTACTACTAGCTACTACTACTACTGCTACAACTAAACTCATATGCTGATGACTCCACCCTTCACCTCTCCATTCGGTTCCCGCAGCAGTCATCTCAGCATTTACTTCGACAAACAAGGGATGAGGCTATGGCACACCTAATGTCTGACTTGACTCATATCTCTGACTTGGGTAAAAATAATCTTGTTGTTTTTAATGCATCAGAGACAGTTCTTACACCTATCAACCTGACAGAATCTTCCACAGGAGTACCCACTAATGTTTAATAATATCCAGCTCAATCCTGCATCATCCTTAATCATGCTTGGGGTCTCATTCTCTTGGGATTTATCTTGGAAAGATCATATTACATCTTTTGTAAAATCTGCTTCCAAGAGATTAGGTGTGCTAAGCCAACTTTGTATCTTCTTTACCCCAGCACGTTGTTGACTTTATTCACAGGTTTTATTCACCACAGTGTAGAGTACAACTGTCATGTGTGGGGAGGCTCCCCACATACAGCTCTTCTCAACAAGGTGGAGTCAAAGGCTTTTTGTCTCATTAACTCTTCTCCTTTTTTTTTTTTTTTTTTTATGTGTCCGACTTCTGGGCATAGGCTTCACAGCCTGCTATCAAGGCCCAGTCGTCCTCCTACAATCTACATGTCACCACTTCGGCGCGTAACACCCACCGTCCATATTGAATACATGCTAGGGCTGTCTCATACAGGACTGGTGTATTGGTATTAGCGGGGTCATTTTTACGACATGTCGGCAGGTCTTCTGGTAGATCAGTAAAGCTTGATTTAATGAAATTCAAATCCTTAAACTGTTCCCTGCACCAGCGAGGATTCGAACCTGGGTCCCACGGGACCGCAAGCCAACTCTCTACCGATCGAGCTTTGGCTCCCTTCAGCCTCTCTCTCTTTGCTGCACTGTTGCATCATTATGTCATTTCTATTGCTACTTCAGTGGTCACTGCTCCTTTGAACTGGCTGCTTGCATCCCTCCACCTGTACGATGGGTGCATAACACCTATGTATCAACAAACTCTCATCCCTTTTCTGTCCAACTCTTTAATGCAAAAGTTAACTGTTACTCCCAGTCCTTCCTTTATGCAACAGGTCAGCTCTGGAACTGTCTCCCTCTGTCTGTATTTCCAACTTCCTAAGATCTCCAGTCTTTCAGACGCAGTGTCCAGGCATCTCGAAATGAATGTATCTTGAATTTGGCCCTCTGTTGTATTGTTTTTGTTTTTTCTTGTAAGGAATAGTTTGCAGGCTCCTGGCCTTTAGTTCCTTCTTTTCATTAAAAAAGCTTGGGGGGGGTGCATCTGTGTGAATGGTTTACGATCAATGTGGGCGTGCAACAAGGTTTGTGTGATGTCCCCAAGGTTGTTCAATATACATATGGATGGGGTGATGAGAAAAGTATAAACATTAGTAATGGAGAGGGGGATGGCATTGGTAATGAATGGTGATGGATGGAATATCTCAAATTTGATGTATGCTGATGATGCAGTGCTGCTTGCAAATACCAAACAAGACTTGGTAGACTAGTGCAGAGTTTTGATGATGTCTGTGAGCATCATGCCTTGAGAGTAAATGTAGAGAAGAGTAAAGTGATGGTTACTGAGAGAGAAGGTGACATCCAGTGCGATGTTATAGTGAATGGAGAGAGACTGGAATTGGTGAGAGAGTTCAAATACCTGGGTACAGTGATAAAGAAGAGAGGAAAATGTGCAAAAGAAGTGGAAAGTAGAGTGACACAAGGAAGGAAAGTAGCTGGTGCAATGAAGGCCTTGATGAGAAACAGAGGCTTGCGTGTTGCAGCTGCATGAGGCTTACATGAAGGAGTGTTAGTGCCAACTTTAACATATGGATGTGAGACTATGGTGTGGCATGAGAATAAAAAGTCAAGAGTGAAAGCAGTGGAGATGGAACTGCTGGGGAATGTTTGTGGAGTACAGAGGGTGGATAGGATATGAAATAATGTGATTTGTGAAAGATGTGGAGTGAGTAAGTCTGTGGACACCGGAATCGAAGAGAGTGTACTGAGATGGTATGGTCATGTGGAGGGAATGGATGACAATAGAGTGGTGGAAAATGTATTTCTGAGCGAATTTGAAGGAGGGAGGAGGCAAGGTAGGCCAAGGAGAAGGTGGAGGGATAAGGTGGATGAGCGTGTGAGGAAGAGAGGTTTGGAAGTTGGTGAGACCAAGCTGGCTGGATGAATTCTGTACAGAAAGCGCATAACCTGGGGTTTGGTGCCACTTTTTAACGGATTGGCTCTGTCAGATAGGTATGTGTGAAGTTACAGAATGTGGTGAAATTTTTTTGCCTATCTAATGGAACCAGGATTCTAGGGACTTGAATGATGAGTGAATGGAAGTGTGGCCCATTGAATTGGGCAGACTTAGGCTGTCTGGACAGTGCTAGTCCTCACCTTGCCCTAAGGTGAGAAAGGAGGTTGGAATGATGACGACGACAACTACTGCTACTACTTCTAGTTACTGTTTTTATCCATCCATCATCCAATCCTATGTTGCCCAGTGAGGAGCGTAGGTGGCTGGGGCTAGGCAAGTTGGTGCTGACATTTTAGATGAGAGTGACCAGCCTCGCTCATCCCTGAGTGGCATTGCGTAAGCAATAAACCCCAACCACCCCTTGGATACAAACCTGCACCTGCCCAATCCGATTGGAGTGCCTTGATTACCCACTAAACCACCAGTTGCCATAAACCGTTTTTATTATTATTGTCTTTGTAATTAGTATCGTTATTATTATTTTCTATTTTTGTTAGGCCTGTTCATCTTCATCATCTTATCATTCTTTTTTCCTCCCCCACAGGTGAAGTGAAGTGAAGTAAGGTGTAGAAAACAAGGAAAAAGACAGACAAGTGTGAGAAGTGAGAAATAATCAAGAACATGCCTAGTGAAATGGGCCACACACTCATTTTCTTTCCAGTCAAGCCCCAGGAATTATGAACTCACAAAAACATTACCCCTGTGTGTATATGCTTTGTGCTACCTACCAGACTGCCTGTATTACCGTGCTGCTACTGTGAAAGAGTGTGTTTAATACTGTGGACTGGTTTATATAGACTACTATGATGTGATCACTTGTACAGTACAACTGGTGTGACAACTAATGAACTACTACTACTACCACCATTACTATGAGTACAGGTGTGATCCCCACCACCACCACCACCACTACTACTACTACTACTACTACTACTACTACTACTACTACTACTACTACTACTACTACTACAGAAAGTGTGAGTACCCCCCTTGTGATGAGGACAGTTCTTTTTTAGTCTGTCCACTTTAACTTGGCCTATTGTCATCCTTTTCCTGTCTGTTTTACTTAGCTCAGTGGCAGAAAAAGACAATACTATGGCTCTACATCCTTTCCATAGCACTTATTCGGACAATCTCAGACAATGCTGTGGCTCAACATCCTTTCCATAGCACTTACACAGTACTGTGGCTCTACATCCTTTCCATAGCACTTAACCAGACAATACTATGGCTTTACATCCTTCCTATAGCACTTAACCAGACAATACTATGGCTCTACATCCTTCCCACGACTAGCACCAAAAATGTTAATCTCCAGCTCAGCAATCAAGCTGGAATGATGATAATTTTAGGCCAAGTTAAGTAAGCGTCATACAGTCGAACCCCCTTGATTGCTGGTTGGGTTATTGCGTTATTTCATGATCTTATTTTTAAAAATCAGTATTGTCAATATAGTTGTAAAATCTTCGTAAGTGAGGTTAGGGTGAGAAGAAAGTTGAGGAAAATCAAAGGGGTTTCATGATTGCTGTATTTCTTTATCTAAGCCTGTCCATCTATAGCCAAACGTCATAATCCAGTAAGGGGTGACTAGTTGTTTTGTGTCTGTCTATCTGCCTATAGCCAGATGCCATAATCCCTTAAGGGGTGGCTGTTTGTCTCAGAGTTGTTTCACGGGGAGGTGCACTAACCCTCCGCCAACCCACAGACATGGATTGGTCATATGGTTACCACCCAGCAATGTAAGTGATTTCCTGGCATACAGGAATGTAAAGTCACCTGAAAAGGAAAGAAGAGTAATAAAAGATGACAGGAAAGATGGGAGACACAGGAAAAGAGGAGGACACACACAGAAAAAGAATGATGAATGTGAAGGAAGAAGTAGGCAGCACTATGTCGAGTGAGTGGATGATGTTACCACCACCTGCCACATTGATCTTAGTCTTGTAAGAAATTCAGTACTTTCAACATAGTGGTAACATAATTGTAATTGTGGTTAGGCTATGAGGAAAATCAAAGGAATTTTTTGTTGTGACAGTGCTAAGAAAACAACAACAAAATCATTGACCCTCACCTTCAGAATTGTAAGCAAGATTTAGCAGTTGATAAGCAGTTTTAAATACTGCATTTGATACATACAAAAAGCAATAAGCTACTTTATTGTGCTTCATTTCATTTATAAAGGTTCCAGCATGCCTGCCTGTGTAAGCCTTGGTCGCCTAATGGAGGCTGTCGATGCTGCTTGATCTCTGTCAGCCTCTCTATTCAGTCCCTTATCCATGTGGTCATGCTCTGTGACCTTGTCCTTGGTCTTTTTTGGTCTGTCTCTTGGAACTTCACCCTCAACGTTTACTCTTCTCACTTTCTGCACCCAGTTGCCATCATCCTTTCCACATGCTTAAGTATAGTAAAACTCTAATACTGCATTAACTTTCCCCAAATAGAAAAGTTGAGAGGAAGGATGGGACTGGAGTGTATTGGTGTTTTGCTTAGGGGTAGATTGAGATGGTTTGGGAGGAAGGATGGGACTGGAGTGTATTGGTGTTGTGATGAGGAGGGGTAGATTGAGATGGTTATGGAGGAAGGATGGGACTGGAAGGTATTGGTGTTGTGATGAGGAGGGGTAGATTGAGATGGTTTGGGAGGAAGGATGGAACTGGAGTGTATTGGTGCTGTGATGAGGAGGGGTAGATTGAGATGGTTTGGGAGGAAGGATGGGATTGGAGTGTATTGGTGTTGTGATGAGGAGGGGTAGATTGAGATGGTTTGAGAGGAAGGATAGGACTGGAGTGTATTGGTGTTGTGATGAGGAGGGGTAGATTGAGATGGTTTGAGAGAAAGGGTGGGACTGGAGTGTATTGGTGTTGTGATGAGGGGGGGTAGATTGAGATGGTCTGGGAGGAAGGAAGGGACTGGAGTGTATTGGTGTAGTGATGAAGAGGGGTAGATTGAGATGGTTTGGGAGGAAGGATGGGACTGGAGTGTATTGGTGTTGTGATGAGGAGGGGTAGATTGAGATGGTTTGGGAGGAAGGATGGAACTGGAGTATATTGGTTTCATGATGAGAAGGGGTAGACTGAGATGGTTTGGGCATGTGGAGAGGATGGAAGACGACAGTTGGATGCTGAGAGTGTGAACGTTGGGGATAGGGTTACGAGAGGCAGATTGAAAAAGACCTGGGATGCAGTCAGAGAGTGTGACCTCAGGGATAAGGGACTGAATAGGGAGGCTGCCAGAGATCAAGCAGTGTGGAGAGCATTGGGTGACCACGGCTGACGCGTGCAAGCATGTTGGTGCCTTTATAACAAACGAATGAATGAACGAACGAAATAAAGAACCTTAAGCAGCCACACCTCTGTGCCTCCTCTTTTGTAGCTGCCTGGAACACATACTGCTTCTTCACGTGGTGTAATTTAAACGCACTCTCTTTCTCCTTGTCACTTATCCTGCTCTCATTCCGCACCCCCTGTCAGAGGAAAGAAAGTTACTGTCCCCTTGACAAGGCTTGCTTGTGGTTGATTGGTCTGGTCAGTTAATTAGACCAGAGTACAACAACACTAATGACAACTAAGTCCTCCCTAACATCTTTTCCTAGGTGATTCATTCTGATTATCACACCTTAATGGTCTCTTCTGTGTTACATAAATCCTTCCAGTATCACCATACTCTGCATAAAACTCCCTTACACCTTTTCCTAAGTGATTTATTTTGCTTATTACACCTTGCTGGCCTCTTCTGTGTTACATAAACCCTTCCAATATCACCATACTCTGCATAAAGCTCCCTAACACCTTTTCCTAAGTGATTTATTTTGCTTATTACACCTTACTGTTCTCTTCTGTGTTACATAAATCCTTCCAGTATCACCATACTCTGCATAAAGCTCCCCAACGCCTTTTCCTAAGTGATTTATTTTGCTTATTACACCTTGCTGGCCTCTTCTGTGTTACATATATCCTTCTAATTCTTGTCAGTTAAGGACAGGGCTGGTTAATATTGCTTTGTATGTTATTTATGCAGAATGTGGTGAAACTGGAAGGATTTATGTAACACGGAATAGGACAATAAGGTGTGTGTGTGTGTGTGTGTGTGTGTGTGTGTGTGTGTGTGTGTGTGTGTGTGTGTGTGTGCACGTGCAGGGATATGTGTGTGTGTGCGTGCAGGGATATGTGTGTGTGCGTGTGTATGCATCTCACCTACACACCACTAATGAGAACCCCCCCACCTTACTGCAGTGGGGTAACAGTGAAGCCCGGGACAGGAGTGGCGATTAGGGCTTGTTCATCAGCCTCACACATAAAAGAGTATAATACGAAATCCCTGTGGAGGGCAAATACCGCCGCACCCACGTCTTGCGGTGCGTTTTGAGCTGAAGGAAGCCCTGGATCACTGCACCCCGTGTTTTGGCCAACACCTGAGGAAGTGAGGGGCTGCTGTTGTTATCGTCATTGTTATCGTCTCTGCTGTCATCGTCCTACTCCTCCTGGTTCTCCTCCTCCTCCTGCTTCTTCTCCTCCTCCTGCTTCTCCTCCTTTGCCTCTTCTGCATCTCCTTCTCCTTCTCCTCCTCCTACTGCTTGTTCTCTTTCCTAATTTTCTCCTCCTCCTCCTGCTTCTCCTCCTCCTCCTCCTCCTGCTTCTTCTCTTACTCCTTCGCCTCTTCTGCATCTCCTTCTCCTTCTCCTCCTCCTTCTGCTTCTCCTCCTTCTCATTTTTCTCCTCCTCCTCCTCATATCCAGTGCCTCTGACCATCAACAAAATGAGTAAATGGATCAAGCAGTAGCAGCATTACATCCTTGTCTTCCTCGTGCTCCTCCTCCTCTACCTCCTTCCCGTCCTCTTCTTCCTCCTCCTTCTGCTCCTCCTCCTTCTCCTCCTCTTCATCTGCATCCTCACTCACATCATCATCCATCCTCTAATTAATATTATTATGCTTAGGAACATTAGCCAGCAGAGGAAAGTGACAAGTAGAAGAGGTGAATTATTAGCCAGCAGAGGAAAGTGACATGCAGAAGAGGTGAAATATTTGGCAGAGAAACATACCAAGCCTCTCTCAGCTTAGGAATATTAGCCAGCAGAGGAAAGTGACAAGTAGAAGAGGTGAAATATTAGGCAGAGAAACATACCAAGCCTCTCTCGGCTTAGGATTATTAGCTAACAGAGGAAAGTGACAAGAAGAAGATGTGAAATATTAGCCAGTAGAGGAAAGTGACAAGAAGAAGAGGTGAAATAGCCAGCAGAGAAAAGTGACAAGTATATGAGGTGAAACATTAGCTAGAAGAGGAAAGTGACAAGCAGAAGAGGTGAAATATTAGCCAGCAGAGGAAAGTGACAAGTAGGAGAGGTAAAATATTAGCTAGCAGAGGAAAGTGAGAAGCAGAAGAGGTGAAAAATAAGACAGCAGAGGAAAATAACAAGTGGAAGAGGTGAAACATTAGCCAGCAGAGCAAAGTGACAAGTAGAAGAGGTGAAATATTAGTCAGCAGAGGAGAGCGACAAGTACAATATGTGAACTATGCATCAACCCACCTCCAACACTATTCCTAAAAGGGATATCTGACGGCTCTTTAGCGCTGTGTATAGAACGTTCGTCTCCCTCTATCTCTGGGGAGGGTGTGGCGGTGGAGGACAACAGCTCTTGGATGTAGCATGGCACGTACGACACACCCTGACTCTCTTCCCACCTTCATATGCCAGCGTCGCCTTGAAGCTCGAACACTTATTGCAAACTACCTGTTAATGAAAAGATGGTAAAGAGTTAGTGGGTTTAGGTGAGGGAGTAACACACACACACACACACACAGACGAAGGATACTGTAGTGCTGTTAAGGAAAAATGAGCGCGTGCGCACACACGCACATGCACACACACACACAAACACACACACACACACACAGACGGGAATCGTACTTACCGCTCCACACGTATGGCAGTGATGTTTCCTTCGAACCATCGTAAACTGACTCCCGCACTCCATACACTTCGTCACAGTCCGATAGGATCAACATCGGCTGCTGCTGTCCGAGGTCGATGTCAGCTATCTGCTGATCGGGATTTAAGTGAAGTTTGAGGGACGATTTGCGCTGCGGTGTTTCGTGTATAGCGCGGACAAATGCTTCTAGCCAAGCCTCCTTCTGTATCGTTCTGTGGAGGAAGATGATGATGGGAAAGAGGATGAGGATGATGATGATGATGATGATGATGATGATGAGGAGGAGGAGGAGGAGGAGGAGGAGGAGGAGGAGGAAAAGTGATGGGGAAGAAAAAGATTAGGCTGCTGTAATGAATGTCTTAAAATACACTCTACTTACCATCATCCACTCACACTTGATGTATTGCTGCCTACTTGTTCCCTCACCTTTATCATTCTTTTTGTGTTTGCCCTCCCCACTTCCCATTTCTCACCATCATCCACTCAATTGATGTAGTGCTGCCTACTTCCTTCACCTTTATCATTTTCTGTGTCTGTCCTGTTCTTCCTATTTCTCACCATCTATTTCACTTGTAGTGCTGCCTAGTTCACCTTTATCATTTTTTTTTGTCTCTGCCCTCCTCTGCCTATTTCTCACAATCGTCCACTTCTTGTAGTGCTGTCTACTTCCTTCACCCTTATTTTCTCTGCCTTCTTCCTACTTCTCCCATCATTCCGGTCACTTTACTCTTTCCTTTTCAGGTGGCTTTACATTGAGTTACAAGCCTAATGGTTTCATATAAGCAAGGAAACCTTTTACAACGCTGAGTGGTAACCATAAAACCAACTCGTGTTCCCTATCCATCAACAAGCGAGTTCGCAGAGGGGTAGTGCCCCTCCCCGTAAAACAATGAACTCAAGCACTATATGGCGAGTAGCTATATATCCTGTTTTAAGTTTGCTTTTTGTGCTAAAATCACTTCCGTCTTTAATGGCCAATTGTATCAATGATTTTACATTCGATTACGTTGCTAGTCACAAATAAGTTATGAAAAGCATGTAGTGCCAGAGTAGTCTCGTTCTGACACTAAGCTACGTCAAAGAAGACACCCTAGGGGAAAAATTTAGGCCAAGTTAGTTATCTGGTACGAAGTTCCATGTTGGTTATGATTTTAGGAACCCGGACAGGCCTTATGTAGGGGACAGATTATCTATCTATCTATTGCCAGACACCATAATCCCGTAAGGGGTGGCCATTTGACTTTGAGTTATTTATTTTACGGGGAGGGGCACTAACCCTCCACCAACCCACTTGTTGACACGTAGGGAGCACGTATGGTTGTATGGTTTGGTTATATGGTTACCACCCAGCGTTGTAAATGGTTTCTTGGCTTACAGGAAACCATTTGGCTTGTCACTCAATGTAATGTCACCTCTAAAGGAAAGAAAAGCAGTAAGAAGTGACAGGAAATATAGGAGAAATAGGAAGAAAGGAGGGCAGGCACAGAAAAAGAATGATAAAGGCTAAGGAAGAAGTAGGCAGCACTACATCAAGTGAGTGGATGATGGTCGCCACCACCTATGTGCCTGATATTTAACACTCCAGTCTTTCAGTTCCCCCTCAATAGCCACTTATTCTTTGATGTAGCCTTTGGCATTAATGCAATATTTCTGTAAAGTTACCGCATTCAGCATTTGTTAAATTTCTTTCCAACGCAATAGCCCTTCATTTTACTGACAAACTTGATGCCAAGTATGTTTAAGAGACTAAGTGTAATTAAAGAAGTAACACTGCCAGAAAGGGTGTCATTTAAGCCCCATAATTTTATTTGGGTAAAGTTTGAAGGAAGAACCACTCACAGGAGTAAGTTAAATTTATTGGCCACAAATCCATAAGTTTAGCCATATACACATTGGACACTTAAGATCACATACCAATTAACATACGAAAGATGTACAAGAACACTCCCACGTGCTCTGCTGCTCCTCCCCTCATGTCACCACCTATGGCTCTACCTTATCTCGAAGTATACACCTTTATCTTCACTGTGACTATACCGTGGCTTCCAGACCTCGTACCTTTTTCTGTGTTACCAGCTGCTTCATGGAGAGTTTAAACGTTCCTCTGCCTGAAGTCGAAGTGTAGTTCGCAGTACTTCTGCTCTTCGGTGAGATCTTGTTTTATTGAAGTCAAGCATCGTTTCATTCATCGATACTTCGTGCCATCAAGGATTGTTTTTTTTTTTTTTTTACCTTATTTGCCTTCCGAGAAGTCCTGTCCATGTATTTTCTTCCTATTGTGTCTCCCATCTTTCAGTAGTTTGTTCCTCTTGCTCCCGACCAGTTTAATTCAGTCATCCTTGTTTTGATGAGAGGCCATATATCCGGGAACAAGAACAGGACTGGCGATGAGAACCAGTCTTTTGGACGAGAGGATACGACTTGTGATGTGGCAGATATCGTTGACCATCCACCATTGACAAGCTTTAGTTATCTCCCATCCACGTAGTGGAAGTCACTGGACACTCTGCGATTAGTTAACCATCAACCATATAGTGGAGGAAACCATCGAGCCCTCAAGGATTAGTTACCTCATTCACGTGGTAGCCATGAAATTATTGTGCACTCATGGACCAGGAACATTGTCTTTGTAGTTGGACTACTAACACCATCCCATTTCACACCTGGGAAATAAAAACTAGTGTTAACTGAAAAACATCCTCGAAACACCTGCCTATTATTGTAAAATCAGGTTAAATTACAATACCTTAATTAAAATTTTATACTAATTCTAAAAAATATGGTAAAACAAAGACTTTCCACTGATATACCTCAAAAACCAAACACAAAATACGCAGGGTCCACACAGTCATTACATATACACAAAAATAAAACTATGCACTTACCTTCCATGATGAATTCTTCATCAATGTTGTTCTTTCAGTCTTTGGAACCAGACCCACCCTTCACTATTCTGTCACCCCTCACATCACCTCTGTTCCAGATTTCCAATCAGTCATTTGCAAGTTCCAGTTCCAGGCTTCCAATCTTACTCAGTCGTGTTCAGTGTACCATTCAGTTTCGAATCATGGCCAGACATATTCAAAAGTGTTATTCAGAGCATCAAGGCTAAGCCCTTCCCCCCCACACACACGATCAATATTATTGGTCAATATTTGGTATTGATCAGTAGTCTGGAGGGTGAAGTGCTCGAAAGGGTACAGCAGGGAAGGAAGGTTGCTGGTTCGTTGAAAGCAGTGATAAGAAACAGGGAGGTGAGCATGGAAGTGAAAAAGTTGTTACATGACAGTATTGTGATACCAACTCTGACATATGGAAGTGAAGCTTGGACCCTGTTGGAAGGACAGAAGTCAAGAGTGAGAGCAGTGGAAATGAGTTATTTGAGAGGAGCATGTGGAGTCACATGGAGAGACAGACTAACAAATGAGGAAGTGAAGGAGCGTTGTGGTGTGGTTGAGGATGTGATGGGAAGCGTTAGGAGAAACACATTAAGGTGGTTTGGGCATGTGGAGAGGATGGAGAGTGAAAGATTGATGAGGAAAGTGTATGTGAGTGAGGTGGAGGGGGTGAGAGGGAGGGGGAGGCCGAGGATGAGATGGAGGGATGGAGTGGAGAGGTATATGAGAGAGGGGGGTGTGAGTTGGGAGAGTGGTAGTGAAATGGCAGGGGACAGAGTGACATGGAGGCGATTTGTTTGTGGCCACCCCGTTCGGGATTGAGGCGTCTGGCAATAGATAGTTAGAACCATGTCATCTTTGAATTTTTCTATATATAACCCAACGCCCTAATGCCGCAAAGGGTGGCCACAGACCAAATGCCTCTGTCGCTCTCAATTTTTACTTGAGTGGTGTTTATAGGTTAGGGAGTGAAAACGGTAGTCAGAATTAGAATGTCTCTAAAATTACCGGTACAGGCAAAAACAGTTACAAGATGTCTATCCGTTTTTTTTTTTAACAATTGACACTTAACATTCTTGTTGCAGATATTACAAAGGTAACCCAGCCTAGCGTTCAGGAGTAAAATAAATATTTCATACTGCCATGGTTTTGAAAAACATCTTAGAATTGCCAAAAATGCCAAAAGAAATGGCTCAATTTCTCGTAATTCTGGTATTGGCCGAAACTATAATGGAAACTAAAAGTCCACTGCAAAAGTAAGATTATAGAATTGTAAGTTTTTAATATTGTTTATGGAGGAGAAGCTGCTATTTTCTCTGTCTATTACCAGACGCCTCAATCCCGCACGGGTTGGCCACAAACAAATCGCCTCCATGTCACTGTCCCCTGCCATTTCACTATCACGCTCCCAACTCACACACCCCCAACTCACACCCCCCTCTCTCATATACCTCTCCACTCCATCCCTCCATCTCGGCCTCCCCCTCATCCCCGCCCACGCGCTCTTCCTCGCCCTCACCCTCACCCTCCCCCTCACCCCCATACACTCTCATCAGTCTTTCACTCTCCATCCTCTCCACATGCCCAAACCACCTTAACGTGTTTCTCCTAACGCTTCCTATCACGTCCTCGACTACACCACAACGCTCCTTCACTTCCTCATTTGTTATTCTGCTTATTTTACATGCTCTAATTTAGGCACATTTACGTTTTCCCAGTTTATGTAAAGTCTTGTAATTTTTCATATTCATTCGCTCTGGCCGTAGGGTCGGAGGATCGAATCCACCCAAGGGTCATTGGTAGACATCAGGAAGGGCATCTGGTCATAAAATGCTACATGCTCCAATCCAAAAAGGCCGACGCATGCAAGCATGTTGCAGTCTTAAAAACAAAACAAAACGATCCAAGTTTAGCCAGAGTAAGATGAGATGCCCACATTTAGCGTCAGGTTCTGCTAGATTATAAAGAATTCAGATCCATTTCATTTTTGCCAGAATAAGATGAAATTTGTCCCATTTTTCATCACTTGTCAGAATCGAGCCCCATTTCCTTTCACTTTTAAAATACAAAAGTGGAACCCCATTTGCCATGTCAGTTTTGTCAGAACATGAAAATTAAAACCTACAGTATTATATTCAAGTTAGTTTTTGTAGCCTGGAAATAGCTACCTGGGGGGTTTATGTAGGTCTCATACTTTTAAATCCGTGGGTTTGTGTGGTTCAGAGGGGCAGATGAGATAGGCATAGTGTTTTAATAATGTGGCCAGGCAGCAAAAAGTTGTTAGACAGCGGGGCATTACTGATTTGCTTATAATAGGTTAGTATTGTAGCACCAAGAAATTGTTAGACAGTACTTACCATTACTGTACTGATCTTGCTTACCATATCAAGGTTAGTACTGTAGTAGCATGAAATTGACAGCACTTACCATTACTGATCTTCCATCAGATATATACCAAGGTTAGGACTGTAACATTGTCAGATCAAGCCTAGGCAGCAAGAAATTGAGGGACATCTTGCCAATAATACGGAGTTTAGGACTACGATGTTTTTTCAGTAGATCCCATTACGCTTGCCTTGAGTAAATGTGGCAAGAGTGTATGGAAAAGTAATGGTCACTCAGTGTTTTTGAACATTTCTCGCCTTTATAATTGTTGCATTTCTCGATATAAGTATAGGCTGTGTCCATCTTGAGCCATAGACTATTATCATATTTAATCGGGACCAAATCATTTCAAATATTACTACGTAAACTAATACTACTTTTCATATTTGATTATGATAAAGGTTGATATAACTGGTTCAATGTAGATATGTTGGGTCAAGGACCACTTAGCCTAAAATCTCACTTCCCTTTTTAAGTTTGCCCTTTGCACCCCCAGTAGTACCTTGCTTTCCATTAGGGGTAGTATCTTTGCCGCTCAGTTCAAGTAATTTCAGTAATTGTCAGTGTATCCTTGCCAGACATTCAAAATCAAAAGCTTGTTATTACTGTGTTGCATGCTGCATTCTTTGTTGCACTTTTGGACTGTCATTTTTTGGTGGGCATTGGTGTTGCAGTGGCCTGGCATATCGTTTCGTTTTTGAAGGCTGCAACATGCTTGCATGCATCGGCCTTTTTAGATTGGAGCGTGTAGCATTTTATGACCGGATGCCCTTCCTGATGTCTACCAATGACCCTTGGGTGGATTCGATCCTCCGACCCTACGGCCAGAGCGAAGCGCTCTAACCCACTGAGCCACGGGTGAGTCACAGCAAATGTAAACACTGGGCAGCCATCTTAACTCGAATGTCTGTTGGCTCGTGGGAAACATTGTACATAGTTATCGTATTAGGAAATTTCACCGTTATTGCAAAACTGGGTAGACTTTTAATATGTTCTGTTGACATATTACTTACAAAGCTTGACAGGCCTGATAGTGGAAATTATTTTTCTATCCATAGCCAGACTCTTAAATCCTATAAGGGGCAGCCACACACAAATCCTTGTCGTCCTGTCCTTTGCCGTTTTGCTGCCCGTCCTCCATCCCACATCCCCCTCTCGTAGTTTTTAATTAGGCGCTTTCATTCAGACTTTCACCCAATTTTTATTTTATTGCATTCATGATTGGTGTTCAAGATTTTATTTTCCCCATTAATATTTTGAATCTTGACTCTTACATGCTGGGTTTTCTTTCAGGATTGACAGACAAGATTGGAGAGATTGCAGAGTGGAAGAGAGTCCTTGAGTGGAAGGCAGAGAGGAATAGAAGGAACATGATGAGCGGATAGGAACGGATCAGCCTCAGAAGGAGTTGACAGGAATAAAACCCTTGAAAATGAAGACAGGATTGAGGACAGAAGCCAGTCTATGGCATCAGCAAGACGTCAAAAAATTCCTGGTAAGAGTTTGAATGTTGCATCACTTATTCTTCTTTGCATATCAGTCAGTTTAGCTTGTTATTGCTAAGAAATTTGCTTCTTTGGTACCAAAGATAGGTCAGTTTAGCCTCATTTCAGTGACATCTCTTAAGTTTGTTTCTACTGCTTCCATACAATTTTGATTTAGGAAAGGCCATAGTTATTTCACGTTAACTTGGCTCTATAATTTTCACCTTAAAATTGCTCTACAATTTTCATCTTGGGTCTGTCTGTAATCCTTTTGCCTTACCTTGGCCCAGTCTGTAGTTTTCACCATAACTTGGCTTTATAATTTTAAGCATAACTTAGCTCTGTCTCACATTGACTTGGCCCAGATTTCTTTAGCAGCTTATTTCACGTTAACTCAGACTTAGATATACAATGTTAAGTCTCTACGTCCTTCCCATAGCACCTTTTCATGGCAGTCATATGTTGGTGTTATAACCTATTGTTGCAACTGTGCTTTAAGATAGGCTTCATGTGCATTGATCATTCAGACCTCCTTTCCCCCAAATGCAAAGGGCTATGTGTCCATTCACTCACCATTCAAGCCCCAGAATCCTGTTTCTATTTGATACACCTAAAAACATTCACCACACTGTAGCTTCACATAAACGTATAAGATAGTGTGCATTGATACTGGACAGAAACAGCGTATGTAAATGTAGAAATTGTGAACCAGGTCAAGGTGAAAGTTTTAGGTCGGATGTTGGGATTTACTTCCATTTATCATATCAGCTTTAACCCCTTTAGTGCGTTTGTTTAAAGATCGTATGCATAACCCCTTCGATACCAGCCATCTTTCCCAAGCTGCATGAAAGTCTGGAGGTAGGAAGAAAAGTATATCTGAGTGAAGAGGGTAATTCTGTTTTTATCCCCTCTAATTAGGCGACATGTTTTGTTGATTTATCCTTATTGCCTCCAGATGATTTTATTCAGTTCAAGAAAGGCCTGGTATTGGTATACCTTGATATACGATACCCTAGATGTGATACCCCGGTTTAACGATGGGGGTAGAAATACCACCATACCCTGCCTAACGATGGCCAAACCCTGGTTTAATGATAGGGTTTTTTTTTTTTTTACCAATTGATGTTCTGGACTAAAATTGTGTGTTTAGGTTGATTTATAAACTGTTTTTAGACTTAGGTTTGTTTTAGCCATAGTTGGGGTGAACATTGTCATTTTGGGGTACAGTTTACTAAGTTTGAGATTTTCCAAACATATTTGATGATTTTGTTTTTATTTGTTGGTTTTAGTTAGTTATTTACAGGTGTTAGGCTTAGGTTAGCTTCCTTAACAGCTGTTAGGCCATTTACAATGGCTTTAAACTTGTTTTTGGACTCATTTGGGTGGGTTTGAACTTAGTTGGGGGGAAACCCATGACTCAGAAATGCATCCCTATACTTTACATGTTAAATCTACCCCGATATACAATACCCTGCCTAACGATGGGTTTTTACGTAACCAATTGCATAGTTAAACTGGAGTATACGTGTATTGAAGGGGTTAAACAAACTGGAAATTAGTGGCAGGACCCTAATTTTTTTAAGCAGTTTATCAGATGACTATGGTGGTTTGATCAGCCTTCATCCCATACTACAGAATGCAGTCAGCAACCAAATATACTTAAGAAAATATTAATAGGGTTGACATTCCATTTTGGTTTTGGGTTTAACCATATGTTGTACAGTTTGCAAAGGCTACAGCATGCTTGCATAAGTCTGCCTTTGACACCTAATTGCAGTCTCCATGCTGCTTGATACTGACTGCCTCCCTATTCAGTCCCTTATTCCTGAGGCCACACTGACATTGTTCCAGGTCTTTTTCACTCTGCCTTTACCTCTACCCCTGACACAGTTTACTCCCTGTGCACCCAGTTGTGGTTTAATGTGTGGACTGAGGATAGACCCATGTTCCTTCACTTGCCCATGCCATAATTGGTTTGAACATAACCCCATGTATTAATTGGTTAGCGAAGCCCCCTAGCACCTATTCCTGTCATACTGCTTACTGTTCCCAGTGCTACATAATTCATTATTGCCACACTCTGCATAGGTAATGTACAAAAAGATAGTGTGGAAGA